>JACEEZ010007896.1:170000-177500 GCA_016584305.1 Chionoecetes opilio | reverse complement strand
TTCATTATTTTCATATACACGTGTGATTTTTTTTAGCAGGTTTATCAATTAATCTTTTATTTGTGTAATGTATATGATGATGGAAGATGGTTATGATGACGGTAATGGTGATGATGGTGGCTGCAGTAGTAGTAATGATGGTAGCGATTGAGGTAACAATATGATGGTGACAGTCATGTTATCGGAACCCTAGTTGATAGTAATGGTGATGGTGATGGTGATGGTGGTCGGGATGGTGATGGTGATGGTGGTCGTGATGGTGATGGTGGTGAGGACAGTGTAGGGGAAGACAGAGACAGACACACACAACAACACTCTGAAGGGGCGTGTCAGGAAGGGCTGGCTGGCAAAGACTGAGCTGTGGTGGGAGGAATGGAAGAGGAAGAGGGAGGAGAAGGGAAGAAGGGAGGGGATGAGTCCACACTGCACCTCTTACCCTCCTCCTCTTACTCCTCCTCCTCCTCCTCCTCCTCCTTACTCCTCTGGCCAAGCTAATCCCTTTTTTGCTCTCGCTACCCTAACGGTCGAGAGAAATAATAATATCTAGCCATTGATGAGATAAGAGGAGATACGAAGGAGATAATGAACAGCCTGCCCCCGACCGGTATGCGGGAATAATACAGCAGTCGGGGCGGGGCGGGCAAGGCTGGGGCAGTTGGGGAGGCAAGCCTGTGTTTTGGAGGAGGAGGGGGGAAGGGGGGGAGGGGGTAGAGGAGGAGCATGAAGCGTAACACGGCAGCTCATGATCCCCCTCCCTTCTCCAGTCCCTCCTCTTCCCTCTCCTCCTCCTCCTCCTCTTCTTCTTCCATCTCCACCCCAGATGCCCGAAGGCTTAACAATTTTTATCCAATACTCAGAACGTAGTGATCTTTTTTTTTTTCTCTCTCTCTCTCTCTCTTATCGTCTCTCTTCTCTCTCTCTCTCGTCTCTCTCTCTCTCTCTCTCTCTCTCTCTCTCTGCTCTCTCTCTCTCTCTCTCTCTCTCTCTCTCTCTCTCTCTCTCTCTCTCTCTCTCTCTCTTCTCTCTCTCTCTCTCTCTCTCTCTCCTCTCTCTCTCTCTCTTTCTCTCTCTCTCTCTCTCTCTTCTTTCTCTCTCTCTCTCTCTCTCTCTCTCTCTCTCCTTCTCTCTCTCTCTCTCTCTCTCTCTCTCTCTCTCTCTCTCTCCTCTCTCTCTCTCTCTCTCTCTCTCTCTCTCTCTCTCTCTCTCTCTCTCTCTCTCTCTCTCTCTCACTCTCTCTGCTTTCTCTGACTCTTCTCCTCTCTCTTACTCTCAACACTAGCAACAGTGAGATTAAATTAGAAGCACGAAATAGTATTTGGTGTAGTAGTAGTAGTAGTAGTGTTTTATTATAGTAAAATAAAGAGTACAGTAGTAGATAGTAGCATGTATAGCGATATGGTGTAATTTTAGTACTGTTAGTGGATGGTAGTAGATGTTTATCCTTGATGAGAGACAATGACAAAAGAACAAGACGTACAAGAAGAACTCAGTACAAAATGATAGCAGATGTACTGAGGCGATTGGCGCTTCTGGTCAAATTTTAGTACCTTTAGAGAGAGAGAGAGAGAGAGAGAGAGAGAGAGAGAGAGAGAGAGAGAGAGAGAGAGAGAGAGAGAGAGAGAGAGAGAGAGAGAGAGAGAGAGAGAGAGAGAGAGAGTAGAGAATAGAGTGTCTAGGATATTAACTGATTTGTGAAAACTATAATTTAATGTTGATGGCAGGATAGAGGTAGCAAAAATGGATTGAGTATAGGTAAGGTTAGTGCAAGGGTGATGCTGAGGGTGGTGAAGAGAAAATAATGGAGTTTAAGGTAATAGTAAGAATTATTAGGAACGCAACAGTACAGGAGGATAGAAGAGAAATGGTAGGTAGCTAACTGACTTCAATGAATCTCAAGTTACAAAGAAAAGGTAGGAGAAAATTAACAGTGAATGCAGTAGGTTAGAGAGAGAAAAAAACATAGAAGCAATAAAATACCATGTTACGTGAGAGATAAATGAGTGAAAATTGGCGGGAAGGATTACAGAGTTACTAAGAATGGGTAGAAGAGTTAAGAAGAAATTGAGAGATAGAAGAAAGGATTGAGAGAGAGGAAAGGATTGAGAGAGAGGAAAGGGAGGGAGAGGATTGAGAGAGATAGAGGATTGAGAGAGAGGAAAGAGAAATTGTTGAGAGGATTCCAGAGAGGGTCTTGTATCCATAAGAGGTATTCAAAGTAAAAAGAAAAATATAGAGGAATGAAAGTAATGGATAACCAGCTTGACCAGATAAAGAAAAGGAACTGAACTGGAACTGAACTGGAACTGAACTGGAACTGAACTGGAACTAAACTAGAATTGAACTGTCATAAGATTGAAGACGAAGAAAGGGAGGATACGCATGACAGCTTCTAAGACAGAAGAAGAAATACGAAGAAAGAAGTGTGTAAAAAAGAAGCGTGGATGAAGAAGAAAATGAGAAAAGTGGTAATTAGATCGAAATAATCAGCAATTTTCATAAAAAAACCGTAATTGCAGAGAGAGAGAGAGAGAGAGAGAGAGAGAGAGAGAGAGAGAGAGAGAGAGAGAGAGAGAGAGAAGAGAGAGAGAGAGAGAGAGAGAAGAGAGAGAGAGAGAGAAAAAAAGAGAGAGAGAAAGAAGAGAGAGAGAGAGAGAGGAGAGAGAGAGAGAGAGAGAGAGAGAGAGGAGAGAGAGAGAGAGAAGGAGAGAGAGTGAGAGAAGAGAGAGAGAGAGAGAGAGAGAGAGAGAGAGAGAGAGAGAGAGAGAGAATGTGGACCCAAATGTACACGTCCGAATTGTGTGCATGAAATAAAACTTCCCTCACGCTATAGTCTCATTGCGGTCTTGATAATTGGAAACCTGGTTGCAGGAGGGCGGGGACTGAGCGGCGGCTGACGAAGCGAAGAACGAAGCGAGCCAGGACGGTGACGAGAAATCCCTCTATAGACGCGACCTTTCCAGACACAACTCATGCTATTACACGTCTTCTCGCGTCTGCTGGAATTGAGGAAGATAATGATTAACTTAGCTGTATCTCTTTGTAATTTCTCACCGTCCTGCATCCTGGGAAACGACGAATGGTATTTGGATTTGATAATAAAACCATATTTGACACCCAGGTTCCTCCGGATGTATATGAATAACAGTGAGGGTGATAGGGTGATATTTATTAGGTTATTTTAAAGTATTCTGCGCCGCTTAATGTTTATAAGTTCTCGTTTGTGCCGTATGTAGAGTTATCCAGAGCGTTAACGAGTGAAATTTTAGTTAATCGAAATCCTCCAACGGCGATGAGTGGGTGTTGAGTAGGTAGTTAGGGTGTTGAGTAGGTAGTACAACATAGGGTTGGCTTTGATAGAGGCGTCACCCTTGTAGGGAATGTTGAACAAAGCTGAAAGTAGTGTGAATTGCTGTCTCTTATTCGCCTATCATCATGTGCAGCGAGGGAGTAATGGTACCTTTTTTGGGGATGTGCGTGTGTGTGTGTATGCGTGTGTGTGTGTGTGTGTGTGTGTGTGTGTGTGTGTGTATGTGTGTGTGTGGTGTGTGTGTGTGTTGTGTGTCTGTGTGTGTGTGTGTGTGTGTGTGTGTGTGTGTATGCGAATGTTCAGGCACGTGAGAAAGAGGAGGAGAAAGAGGAGGAGGTGGAGGAAAAGGAGAGAGAAAAAAAATAGTTGTATGTGTAGAGAGAAGCGTCGTTTCTGCGTTAATCACCAACGCCATTGTTGTCTTGTCGTGGGAACCTTACATCTCAGTGATTTTAATGACCTCTGATTACATTTTTAAGCGACCATTAGTTGAGGCAGACGGCGGCAGTCAACTCGCCCCTGCTGTCGACAGTGTATGCCGCGCCAGGCACTCAACACACAAAGAAAAATGGACTGTCGACCCAACAATCGACGCCGGAAACTCTCTCGAAGCGTCAATTGCAAAGTTTTATGATTGCAATTCGAAGTGATGAATGTAATTATTGGTGAGATTAAGAGTGTTTAGGAGAATTTGGAAGGGCGGAACCTGGTGCGCCACGGATGTTGGTGATTATTTAAAGTGAGCTCTGAACACACCTGGAACTTCATTATAATTCGCTTCACCTGGTTGGTTGGCTGGTTGGTTGGGTCGTCCTGGTTGCGAGGTTTACCTAAAATTGGCAATGTCTCACCCGACGTGGCCTTTAGATTATAACATATTATTCCCATGTATAAGATTAACCTTCCGTGTTTTTTGTAGTTTTCTTTAATTTCTTCTTAAATATATATGTACCTTCAAGACGTATGACTTCCTCTCGGTATAATTACTACGTATTTCGATAATAATGCTTAAACTTGTTCTGACTTATGTCCTTCTTGTGCTGGTGTCTTCTTCAATTTTTATGACTAAGTTACTTTTTCGAGGTCGTTTTGGACAGGATATGCTGTATATTTGTAGTTTTTTGCACTTTACGTTAAAATTTTGTCCATGTATTTTGTCTTTTTTTGTGTCAGTCTGCCTGCCTGTCTGTGTGTCTCTGTGTCTGTTTATCTTTATATCTGTAACTGTCTGCCTCTATCAATCTATCTATCTGCCTTTCTCTCTCTCTCTCTCTCTCTCTCTCTCTCTCTCTCTCTCTCTCTCTCTCTCTCTCTCTCTCTCTCTCTCTCTCTCTCTCTCTCTCTCTCTCTCTCTCTCTCTCTCTCTCTCTCTCTCTCTCTCTCTCTCTCGCATCTTTTATCCTCAGCCCTTATCGTTCATTACATCTTTTTTTTCTCACCGTTTCTCTCTGCTCTCTCCAACGTCCTTCTCTCTCACCCAAGACTAAGCCCTCCCTCTGCCCATCCATTCACCCGCCTGAGAAGAGGACCAGCTGATGCAAGCGTCTCTCAACCTCTCACGCAGCCATTAATATCATTAGCCATCCGTCAGTCACACGCATAATGCAGCCCCGGACCAAAGTGCTAAATAGGGACATGTAACCTTTGCCCTGACGCAGAGTTGGGAAAATAGGAACCCCTCTCAACCCCCCCAATCCCTCGCTTTGAATGCCCTCCACCTCCGCCCTCCTTCGGTCACTCACAAGGATTCGATACTAATAGTGATCTGTATCTTCTACGTATTTAGTGTATTGTATCCAAGGCGTCGTGGTGTTGAAGTGGTGTTTTGGGATGGCTCTTGGTGTATTGGTTTTGTCGTTTCTTGAGGTGACGTGGTTCGAGGCCGCTGAAATGAGTAGATTTGTGATGTTTGATCGAGGTTCTTTAGTGACTAAGAAATGTGAAACGACGTGGTAATCATTGGGAAGGTGAGACCCCACCCAGCCGGGATCTATTCTTCGGGTTCTCTCTGTGGCCCCTTCCTCTCCCTCTCCCCATCCTCTCCTCCGCCCTCCTCTCCTCCGCCCTCCTCTTCTTCCTTCCACCACCTCTCCTCGCGACCCTCCTGCAGCGGCCTCGACGAACAAGAACAAACCGCTGCTGTCCAAACTGTCTCGTCTTCTTCAGACAGGCGGGAGCGTCAAGAGGACCTTCATTTTCAGACACTATTTAATTTTTTTCTAACTCTCACTTTTTTTTTTCTTTTTTTCTCACACTCGACGCTACAGCAATAGTCAACTTGAGGTTTTCATATTTGGAGTGAGGTAGATGCTTTAGCCTTTTCTTCCCTATCTTCTTTTTTTTGTATCCTTTTTCAGCTTTTTTCTTGTACTTCCATTCCCTTCCGCATCGTTTTCCTTTTCCTCCTAACTCCTCATCTTCCTCTTGTGGCTGGAGTTTAATTTGTAATTGTAATGAAGTGCCCAGGTCTCTTGTTTTTCACTCTCGCCGTGCTAGTGGTCGTCTTGGTGTGTGTGTGTTCGTGTGTGTGTGTGTGTGTTGTGTGTGTGTGTGTGTGTGTGTGTGTGTGTGTGTGTGTGTGTGTGTGTGTGTGTGTGTGTGTGTGTGTGTGTTTGCTCAAAAGAATACGTTATTATAGTATAAGAATGATGTAACTCTGAAATGTATAGATTAACGTAAAAAGTTTCGTCTCCATAATTTATGTGATACAAAAAGAATTTAAACACCTGCAAAACATTTAATAAGCCAATAATAAAATAATAAAAAAAAATAACGAAAGCAATAAAACCCTTCACATCTGCAAAACCCTAAATACTAAATAAAGAAAAATAAAAGTAAAAGTAAAATAAAAAGTAAGTAAAAAGTAATGGTAAAATAAAAGTAAAAATGAAAAGCGTTACATGGAAGAGAATCGAAAACTTTTAAGAGGCGATCAAGAGCAAGATCTATAGACTTTTAAATAGTATAGTATGATGGTATAGATAGTATGTATAGTATAGTATAGGATAGTATAGATAGTATGTCTATTAATCTTGATCAAGAGTCTCAAATGATCTAAAATCCTGCGCAGAATCTGAACTCAAATGGAAAGAGGAACTCCATGGAAGCTCAAGCCTCATAATGCACTATTCTCCTTCACTCAGACTCTCAACAATAGACACTTGAATTCTACTGTTATTTCTTCTCTTTGTCCCTCAGTCTTCCTCATGAATGGTTCTGGATCTCTCTCTCTCTTCTCTTCTCTTTCTCTCTCTCCCCTTCTCTCTCTCTCTCTCTCTCTTTTCTCTCTCTCTCTCTCTCTCTCTCTCTCTTTTCTCTCTCTCTCCTCTCTCTTCTCTCTCTCTCTTCTCTCTCTTCTCTCTCTCTCTCTCTCTCTCTCTCTCTCTCTCTCTCTCTCTCTCTCTCTCTCTCAACAATGATACATTTTGACCAAGACATAAGTGGACACGGAGTAAAGGAGGGAAAGTGGGAAGGACAGAAGTTAAAAAAGAATAAGGAGGAGGAGGAGGAGGAGGAGGAGGAGGAGGAGGAGGAGGAGGAGGAGGAGGAGGAGGAGGAGGAGGAGAAGGAGGAGGGGAGGAGGAGGAGGGAGGAGGAGGAGGAGGAGAAGGAAGAGGAGGAGGAGGAGGAGGAGGAGGAGGAGGGAGGAGGAGGAGGAGGAGGAGGAGAAGTGAATACAGATAGAGGAGAGGAAGTAGGAAATGAGACTTAAATGTGCAGCGAAAGTGAAGTGAAGGAAGAGTGAAGAGGAAGGAAGGAAAGCAGGTTCTGTAATTGAAACTTTTCTTACTCATTTGTATGTGACGACCGACTTTGTGTTGTGTGTGTGTGTGTGTGTGTGTGTGTGTGTGTGTGTGTGTGTGTGTTAGTATGACTTTGCAATTAATATCCAATACGTATATTTGTTCAGATTATTGCGTGACATATAATTCTTTATTGCCTATACTTCAATATATTTTCATTTCGTTGCCTTTTTTCCCTTCCTTCTTTCCCAATGCCAGTTCTCTGTACATTTTTTTCATTTACTCCCTTTCCTTTCTCTTCTTTCTATTCTTTCTTATCGTTCCTCCTTGCCCATTCAATCCACGGCGGTCGAATGAGTAGTGAGTCGACATCTTGACAACTCTGAACTGCACGACGCTTCAGGGCAAACACTCGCCTCATACATTATTCATCCCACCATTCACGGCACT
>JACEEZ010007896.1:157500-165000 GCA_016584305.1 Chionoecetes opilio | reverse complement strand
AGAGAGAGAGAGAGAGAGAGAGAGAGAGAGAGAGAGTTATTTTATCATATTACCTTTATTATAATTGTTATTTCTATCCTTATTATCACTATTGTTATTATTATTATTGCAATTATTAGTATCATCACTATACATAATACTCGTAGAACCATTAATACTATTTCTTATTAACTGTCATCCGTCTATAACCCTAGATAATTTGTGTATTAGTCTTAACTTTGGTCTACATAGTCTACGTTAATGCCTTTTCCATGGTTAGTCTTTCAAAGTGGTTGGCTAAGGCAGAAAACATTTGCCTTTGCAGCTGCCCATGCCTCTTATTCTCACATATTATAATGTTTAGTAATGTTTATACCCACTTTAGTTTAGTAAGTTTCCAGCGGCCCAAAGACTCAAGCCAGTGCAATATTTTCAGTACATCGCGTTTTTTCTCCATTTCATCATCAAGTTAAACAGAATGTCACACAAAAGACGTAAAGGAACTACCTCGTGTAGGTCTCACGGCCTCTTGTAGCTTCTTATTTCTTATGTTCTTATAAGGGAAGTGAAAGTCTTCGTAATATACCACACTGCAGATTTAGGATGATTCTGACCACACCGACAGCTGTAAAGCCCATCAATTCATCTATCTTCACACGTCACTATTCCGTGTTATTGTATTTCACGGCCGTAACGAAGGACGCGGAAACTACCAGGTATTCAAGACTTTGTGGCCACGGGTGACAAATTCTGGGATTTATGGCGAGGCAGGAATCTTAATAGTAATTCCCGTATATACTCTTATGACCGTTCGAGGCCTTCCCTGTCATTTGTGAGGCGGGATGGAGGGCGTGAGTGGTAGGGGAGTTACGTACCAGATTTTGTTTCGACCAGGGGGATGAGGTAATGAGTGGCTGCGCAAAGTGTTATGTGGCTCCGAGTGGCTCCGAGTCCAATGCGTTTTGTTGGGGCGAGGGTGTGTTTTTGACCGATGGAGTGGTGGTGGTGGTGGAGGAATGCGAGGCGGGGGAGGGGAAGGTGAGGGGAGGGTGAGGGGAGATGGGGGGAAAGTGGGGGTGGTCTGCCCTTGTGCCCCTACGGTGGTCTCCTTCAGCCTTGTGTGATACGTCAAATGTGTGGATCTGTGTGGTTTTTATTTGTGTGTTTAGGTGGTTTGTAATTTTCTGAAAGTTTGGTTAAGGAATGTGTAACTTTTATATGAAATTGACAGGTTGGTATGGCGTTTACTATGTAGGAAACCAGTATTATGTGAACTCTGTGTGTGTGTGTGTGTGTGTGTGTGTGTGTGTGTGTGTGTGGGTGGTGGTGGTGGGTGGGTGGGTGGGTGGGTGGGTGGGTGGGTGAGTGAGTGAGTGAGTGAGTAAGTAAAGTGAGTGAGTGAGAGAGAGAGAGAGAGAGAGAGAGAGAGAGAGAGAGAGGAGAGAGAGAGAGAGAGAGAGAGAGAGAGAGAGAGAGAGGATCAGCTAACATAAAAATAATAAGCGAGAACTTTTACCTCTGTTACAAGGGTAAAAATTTATGCGTCATGGAAATTGATGATTAAAAAACGTGGAGTTATTTCTTGCCTCCGGTGGTCTGGTCATTTACTCCTACTATTGTACAGAGTTTTTCACTAACACTTTTTAACACTGAGTTTTTTCACTAATGCTTTTCTAGTTTCCTGTCATAATTTTGCCGTGGTTGGGGGAGGTTCTGTCTTTTTACTTTCACCGGAATAAATGCCTTTTCCTGTATCTCCCTCAGAAAAAACGAAATATATATATATATATATATATAAGACACACGTTTGAGGTGTAAGTACAGGTAAGGCTACAGAACGTTACCTGGCCCCGAAATTAAACCACACACACGACCCACTTTAATTACAGACACACACAGGTAAAATATCAGTCATTTGGAGGAGCCCGCGGATGGGGGGGGGGGGGCGATGAGGAAGGATGGGGAATGGAGGGGAAGTAGAGGTGGTTAGTCTTGGTGGTTATATCGTGCTCGAGGTCTAGTGGGGGGGAGGGGGGAGGGGGAAGGAGGTGAAATGACCTTGGCCCAATGGTCACTTCGAGCCACGCCCACCCCCACAGATGGTGACTGCGACTTGTCTTATGCTTAACACTCCTTCACTGCCTTGTATTCTTTTATTTCACTCCCTTACTCCTTCTCAATCGCCGTGTATTCCCTTATATCACTCCCGTATTCCTTTATTTAATTCCCTTATACCCTCCCAATTGATGGTATTCCTTTATTTCACTCCCTTACTCCTTCCCAATCACCTTGTATTCCTTTATTTCACTCCCTTACTCCTTTTTGTCTCCTTTATTTAATTCCCTTATTTAAGCCTTCCTTTATTTATTCCCTTATTTATCCCTCCCTTCCCTCCTTTATTTAATTCCTTTATACCTTCTTCCCGTACTCTCTTTACACCTTTGCTTAAGTTACTATCCTCCACAGGTCTTAGTGTCTATTTTTTTAATCATTTTCCTTAGTTATTTTCTAAGAAGACAATAATGAGGACGGTCTGCTTAAGTTCTCTTTCAGTTAGTTCCTTCTAGTGTCCTTGTCCTCGTCCTCATCTATGGTGTCTTTTTACGATTGTCTTTTTATTAAAGATTATTATTTTTGCTTTAGTGTTCTTCATTAGATTTTTGCACAATATTTTCCTTATCTCCATAGCCTTCCCAGCCTTCCTTTCCTCACTCATCCCTTTCCCCTCTGTTGAACCCTTTTCCCCCCTTTTCTCTACCACTCCCTTCCCCTTATATCCCCTTCCCCTTCTAGCCCCTTCCCCTTCTAGCCCCTTCCCCTTCTAGCCCCTTCCCCTTCTAGCCCCTTCTCCTTCTAGCCCCTTCTCCTTCTAGCCCCTTCCCCTCTCAGTCCCTTCCCCTTCCTTTCCCCTTCCAGCCCTACCTTTCCCCTTCCAGCCTCCTTTCCCCTTCCAGCCCTTCCTTTCCCCTTCCAGCCCTTCCTTTCCCCTTCCAGCCCTTCATTTCCCCTTCCAGCCCTACCTTTCCCCTTCCATCCCTTCCCTTCCCCCTTCCCTTCCCCTCTCAGCCCTTTCCCTTCCCTTCCCTTCCCCAAAAATACTGGATAGGGTGAGAGACCATGAAATGTCTGATGGCCAACTGTCACCTTAATGATACTCACTAAATCTTTACTTTCAGCCCGCCAGATTGTGTGTGTGTGTGTGTGTGTGTGTGTGTGTGTGTGTGTGTGGTGTGTGTGTGTGTGTGTGGTGTCATCGGGATAACACTCACATGAAGTCACGCACACACGGCACGCGATTATCTCCGGTTTTAGTGTTTTTTTTTCGTTCTTGTTTTTGTCTTTTTCTTTATCTTATATCCTGATCCTGTTCGTGCTCCTTTTCCTCTCTGTTCGTGCTCCTTTTCCTCTCTGTTCGTGCTCCTTTTCCTCTCTGTTCGTGCTCCTTTTCCTCTTCCTGTCGTGGATGCATTAAGATTAAATTAAAATAAAACATTAACGTCATGAAACAAACTGCGAATGTGTTGACAAATGTCTCGTCTGTTTTTGATGAATGTGTTTTGTTAATCTATACATTATTTTCTTCATATCTTGCGGTCTCTCTCTCTCATAAGAACATAAGAACATAAGAAAATAAGGAAGCTACAAGAGGCCGCGAGACCTACACGTGGTAGTTCCTGTCACCTAACACTACCTACATCCACCTTTCATCCCCATCCATGAACCTATCCAGCTCCCCTTTAAAGCTCCCCAATGACTCAGCACTAACTACCTGTCTACTGAGACCATTCCATTCATTCACCACCCTATTTGTGAACCAGTTTTTCCCTATTTCCTTTCTAAATCTACGCTTTTCCAGCTATAATCCGTTACTTCTTGTTCTACCCTGGTTAAAAGCCGTCAGAACTTTTCCTACCTCTCCTTTATTAAATCCATTTATCCACTTAAAAACTTCTATCAGATCGCCCCTTACTCTGCGTCTCTCGAGTGAGTGTAATTTTAATAACTTGAATCTCCTCTCATAACTAAAGTTACGCATCCCTTGTATCATTTTGGTCATCCTTCTCTGCACTTTTTCTAACAACACTATATCCATCCTGTAATATGGAGACCAAAACTGAACTGCATAGTCTAGGTGAGGCCTGACTAGAGCCAGATAAAGCTTTAGAATAACTTCCGCAATTCTACTTTTAACACTTCTGGTAATGAATCCTAATACTCTATTAGCTCTATTTCTGGCCTCAATACATTGTTTCCTAGGTCGGAGGTCTGGGCTCACCCTCACTCCAAGATCTTTTTCACCTTCTGATCTTTTCAGCGATACATTGCTTATGGTGTATCTATTACCATGGTTTTTTCTACTAACATTCATAACGCTACATTTATCAATATTAAATTCCATCTGCCATCTGACTGCCCACTCGTTAAGTTTATCTAAGTCTCCCTGCAATATGTTTACGTCAGACTGTGATCCAATAATCCTACCTAACTTAGTATCATCAGCAAACTTGCTGATATCACTGCTAAGCCCACTATCCGAGTCGTTGATGTAACAACTCTCTCTCTCTTTCTCTCTCTCTCTCTCTCATATCACCAGAGAAAAGCAAGGTGCTGTATAAACGGCATCGGGATAAAGCTTCCTTAAAAATACAAGGGAAAATTCTAGAAGAAGTCCCCACCTACAAGTATATGGGTGTACTTGTTGGGCATTGCAACACAAGACACAACGAAGTCACCAGACTGAAGCACATCTGTCAGCCTCGACTAGCGTTGCTAAGGAAGGTTGCATGGGGAGACGTGGGGTCGTCTGTCCCCGTCCTTAAGAGGCTATATGTTTCCTTAATCAGATCAGTCATAGACTACAACTCTAGCACCCTAACACGTCTCAACAAAGGAAATCTAAAGCTCTTGAAGTCATTCAAAATACAGCAATTAGGATAATTTTAGGGTGCCCAAGTCAACACAGCAGGATAGTGCAGACACGAGATAGGACTACCACCTCTCACACATAGAGTACAGCAAATGGCAGCCCTCCAAATTATGAGATCCCTAAATACTAATGATGATGGTCAGCTATATGAGGCTCTCTTCAATCCTAAGTGGAAAGAAAAGTGTAATGTTTGGCTCTCATCAGTCAGGAAATTGCTCAGTTCATTTAATTTTGATAAATACATGGATGATAGGGAGCACAGACCAGTTGATCTCCCCCCTGGGAACTGCCAGTTTTCAATGTGTCCTATTCTACCATCAAGGTTAAGAAGTGTAATGTACCATGTGAGCTGATGAGGCAGGACTTCCTTTGTAGATTGAATGCCCTCCTGAGTGTCCCAATATCCTGTACACCGACGGGTCGCTGCATGAGGACGGGCGTGCGGGGGCCGGGGTCGTGTACTATAAGGGAGAAAGCGGGTGAACACCGGGCGCTAAGCATCCGAACATCTGATGGCTGTCCTCAGCCCAAAACGGAGCTTCTAGGGATAGCAGCAGCTCTGGCAGCAGTCAAGCGAGAGGCCGGAGACGTCATCATTGCCTCTGACAGTACGACTGCCCTACAGTCGATAACATCCAGGAACCTTCTTCACACCGTCCTCGTGAACAGAATTATTAAACTTGTGTATAAGATAACGTGTCAGGACGAACTGTGAACTTTATATGGTCCCATCACACTGTGGGATAGCGGGTAACGAGCGCGCAGATGAACTCGCCAACAGTGCTACGTCTAAGGATGGTGTTGGGTTTCCGCTCCCTCTGTCCCTTGGCCGTCTAAAAACAGAAATGTGTGCGAAAATGGAAACGTACAATAAGAGACATATTGACAGCATGCTCGGTCAGTCTGTTTCTCTCACTACATATATGGACCTAACAAAAGGGTGTCAACCCCACTACATACAAAATGGACTAATTACTAGGGCGCCAGCAGGTGTGTTATAGTAGGCTAAGGTTAGGGTATAAGTACATCTGGGAGGTAGCTGGCAGTGACAACATCAATATGAAAAAATGTAACCTGTGTAAAACAGAAGAGAAGCACACACTCCGCCATTATGTAATGGAATGTCAAGAAATGATCTTTTTAGAGGCGGCTGTGCCAATGCCTCCTATGCTGGGCTGCTGCACTTTTATCTACAACCATGTAACCTATCCAAGTCAAAAATAGTCACCCAAACTTTGCAATGCTTCATAAAGGACTTGAAAAATAAATAAATAAATATATATGTAACATAGCATAATCTTATGTATATGCATATCTAAATGTAATTAACAAATTTACTATCTAACTTCATTAATCATGGCAATCCTTCCTATGCAACCTGCATGGGGGGTGCGCCCTTTGTCTATTTTGTACCCTTAATTATATATGTATTATGTATAATGTGTACATTATTCACAATAAACGTTTTGATCTGATCTGATCTCTCTCTCTCTCTCTCTCTCTCCTCTCTCTGTCTTCTCTCTCTCTCTCTCTCTCTCCTCTCTCTCTCTCTCTCTCTCTCTCTCTCTCTCTCTCTCTCTCGTTCTCTCTCTCTCTGTCTCTCTCTCTCTCTCTCTCTCTCTCTCTCTCTCTCTCTCTCTCTCTCTCTCTCTCTCTCTCGCTCATGTTTTTTGTTGCTTTTGATTTGCACTCAATTTTTTTTTATTATCAGATAATTACGATAATCTGTTTTTCTTGTAACATAAATTATTTTGTTGTAATATAAGTTTTACTGTTTTCCTACATTTGATTTTCACATACATTTTACGGCTTTCTCCTTCGCTTCCTCCAGATTTTCCTCTTCCTTCTCCTCCTCCTCCTCCTCTTCATCCATCTCCTCCTCCTCCTTATTGTTGCGGAAACCAGCAAAGAAACATTAAGATCATCTGACTCATAATTTCATAACATATAATTTTTTGTTTTCCTGGTTTGGTCAATGCTGAGGTTTACGGCGGAGGAAGAACGGTGTGACGGAAAAGTAACTACGTATTCTGTTAGGGTGCTGAAGGATGGCGGAAGGACAGGCTGCATCGGGAGTTAAAAGGAAACCATATGATATTTATATGAGAACGGAAGGGGAAATTGAAGGAAAATATTAGGGATTATATAGAGCGGGGGAGGGAAGAGAAAGGGGATAAAATAGATGGTAGGACTGATTTGATAGGAAACTATTCAGAGAGAGGGTAAAAAGTGGTAATTTTGTTATTAAGAGGGGACAGTGATACCAAAATTTTAGGGGAAGGCGCTATTTTAGTGACCGGAAGGAGAAATTTGGACATTTATCTTGTATAACAGGAGTGAAAAAGAGCATTTGCGTGTTTCATCTCTATAATTCCTATGCATTTTGAACCACATTACTCTTTGGGGAGTGTGACGTCTCCTCTCTTACCTGGGAACCAAGCTACTAATTAGGACACTGTTTTACCGATGTCTGTGTTGTTCCCTGTCTGGAGCATCGTCTGCTTACCTGTGTTTTGAGGTCTATCATACTAGATTTCTCGTGCGTTTTCCGGGTTGGACGTGGATGTGGATGTGGATGTGGATGTGGTTGTGGT
>JACEEZ010007896.1:142500-147500 GCA_016584305.1 Chionoecetes opilio | reverse complement strand
TTTGTTACACTGCAGCTTTGGTGATTTATATGTAATGAGGTTTTTTTAGTATGACCATAAAAGAAATAATGGTAAAGTTATTGATCAACACCCAATCGAGTCTCTCACTTGATGCTCGTTCGTGATTGGTCAATTAGACGATTGTTAAACTAAAAGGAAATAAGCTTAAGCCTAGTATTCATAACTTTTCTAATTGTATATATATTATGGGATGTTTTTTTTCTTCATGTAGCTACCTGAGGTCGAAAAAAAGAGGATGGATTTAGTAGCCTACATTTTGACTCCCTTATTTTAACACCTTGAGGCCCAGAACGTAATTTCCATTGTAATATGACTACCATTAGACGATTTTTAGTGAATATAAGTAATAATTTATAGATATATGACTTGTTTAGTATCCTTGTCAACTAACTTATTTGGTATATTTTGTTGCTTATTCATAATTGTATGGCTAACAACAGACGATTTCATATAACAAAGGAAAGATCTGGGCGTGAAGGGGTTAACACTAACACATGAAAGACCCTAAATGTTCAGTCAGTAAAATATCCTCCTATCAAGTCACTTTCGTGGTTGCCGTCACTTGCACTGGGCACGGGATAGAGTTGTGCTTCTGGGGGGAATGTCTGGCATCCGGCCCTATGTGGCGCACCTGCCGGCCGTCCCTTAGTTGGGCTGACGGCCTCATCAGCGCCCGCCAACGTTCGGAAAGGTAAATCGTAATCAGCAGGACAGCTCATGGCACTCGCTGATTGGCTGAGCGAATTCCCACTGATGCACGGCGACCAATCCACTGATTTCAAGCACCTGCGTGTCTGATCTAAGGAGGCTCCTGTGTGTGTGTGTGTGTGTGTGTGTGTGTGTGTGTGTGTGTGTGTGTGTGTGTGTGTGTGTGTGTGTGTGTGTGGTGTGTGTGTGTGTGTGTGTGTGTGAGAGAGAGAGAGAGAGAGAGAGAGAGAGAGAGAGAGAGAGAGAGAGAGAGAGAGAGAGAGAGAGAGAGAGAGAGAGAGAGAGAGAGAGAGAGAGAGAGAGAGAGAGAGAGAGAGAGACGCAATACATTCATTCTTTCTAAGGAAAGTTCCAAACACACACACCACACACACACACACACACACACACACACACACACACACACCACACACACACACACACACACACACACACACACACACACACACACACACACACACTGGATTCATTAACGTGCACATTTTCGGTTCTTGTATTCGCAGGATATATCGTGCGAGGTGTATCAAAATTGTTCCCTGTTTCCCTCCCCTCCCTCGCTCCATTTCCTTCCCCCTCCCTCCCCATTTCCCTTCCTCCTACTCCCTCGATAGCGTCATCCCAAGGTCGCCTCGTCACACTGGAATCATGTATTACTTCAAGCGGAGATGTGTGTGTGTGTGTGTCTGTCTTTGTGTCATCCATTTACATCCGCAAGCCTGCATGAACACACACACACACACACACACACACACACACACACACACACACACACACACACACACACACACACACACACACACACACACACACACACACACACACACACACACACACTAAACACACACACACACACACACACTAAACACACACACACACACACACACACACACACACACCCACACACTAAACACACTGGTCAGGTCTTGTCTGCCACGTCTCTCCCAGGTTTACCACATCGTTCGTTGCTCTTGGCAAATTACAGCGATTAAGATCATAATTGCATTGTTTTCACAGCTTCCCAGCAATCACGGGTCGTTTTGCAACCTCGCCTTTCATGGGGGATCTACATAAAAAGCAGAATATTATAAGTTTGTTTAAATATATTCGAATATTGAGGAAGCAGTGGTAATATATATATATATATATATATATATATATATATATATATATATATATAGAGAGAGAGAGAGAGAGAGAGAGAGAGAGAGAGAGAGAGAGAGAGAGAGAGAGAGAGAGAGGAGAGAGAGAGAGAGAGAGAGAGAGAGAGAGAGAGAGAGAGAGAGAGAGAGAGAGAGAGAGAGAGAGAGAGAGAGAGAGAGAGAGAGAGAATTATTAACCATTTATTTATATTTTTCATTTATTCGCATAGCTGCGTATATTCATTTGCCATTTACTCAAGTATTTGTGTAAGTTTTCAGAGGGAGTGCATGCTTGCTTAAATATACACCGAGTATTAAACATAAATCTTTAATGTAAGATAAGCAGAAGCGTTGGTCTAGGTAATTCAGGAGCAGCGCAGCAACCTGTTTTGTGGGAAGATTTCCTTGAGCGTCACACGATCTGATAGAATAAGGTTAATGAGATATTTATGGAGACACAAATGTTATACCTCACAGAAAATTTCATGCGTGTCAAGCTAAATTTTTGGTCTACGAGGCTTAAGTAACTTGTTAGCACGTTCATTATCAGCGCGAAGGTAGACGCGATGGGGGACGACTTGCCCACGCCTCGTTTATCCTGGGAAACGACAAGCGCACAACATTTGTTTCTTGTGTGTGTGTGACTGTGTGTGTGTGTGTGTGTGTGTATGTGTGTGTGTGTGTGTGTGTGTGTGTGTGTGTGTGTGTGTGTGTGTGTGTGTGTGTGTGTTTGTCTTAGTTGGGAGTACTTCATTGCCTTGCTTTCCCGCCACCCTGACACCCTGCCACCCTGCCACCCTGCCACGCCGACACCCTGATGGAGGATTGTGTGCCCGCAGCCTGGCGTCGTTAGCATCGTCGCGCCTGTTGAGCGGGATTTATGAGGCAGAAATGAGAGGGGACGCCAGGTAAGGGGTGGAGAGGAGGTGTTGGGGAGCTGATTAGCCTGGGTGACAGTTGGTGGGGGTGAGGGAGGAGTACTAACAGCCTCTTAGAACTACCTGACTGACGTGGAGATATTGCAGGACCTAATTAGAGCCTGGAGAGAGTAACGGGACACTGAAGTGAAAAAAAGAACCAATGTTTATTTGGAGGAGAAAGCCTGAAGCAAGATTAATAGACATACTATCTATACTGCTATTCTACTATTTAAAGTCTATAGATCTTGAATTAAAAGTCTATATATCTTGACCTGAAGAACATCATGACGAGAATCTGACGAAGAACATAGAACAAAAGAAAATAATGAACATAGAACAAAGACTGATTATTTTCACGAATCACATAACTATTGATAACCTGTTTACTTATCATTTAAAGAGACTCAAGCGGCCGACCACCACCGACCATCACCTTCACAAATGACGCTGAAACTCGTCGATAGTATGAAAACTGGACACACCCTTGCATTCTTTCTCCCCTGCAAATGTCACTCACGGTAAGGCATTGACCGCTGCATCACCCTCGCGTCCCATCCCCACTTGCTGTTCGCTACCTCACTACCTAGGCTTGAGGAGGGGAGGGAAGGGGTGAGGAAGGGGGGGGGGGCTCGAGGAGGGGAGTTTTGGGCTCGAGGAGGGGAGTTCTGGGCTCGAGGAGGGGAGTTCTGAGCTCGAGGAGGGGAGTTCTGGGCTCGAGGAGGGGAGTTCTTGGCTCAAGGAGGGGAGTTCTGGGCTCGAGGAGGGGAGTTCTGGGCTCGAGGGGGGGAGTTTTGGGCTCGAGGAGGGGAGTTCTGGGCTTGAGGAGGGGAGTTCTTGGCTCGAGGAGGGGAGTTCTTGGCTCGAGGAGGGGATTTCTGGGCTCGAGGAGGGAGTTCTGGGCTCAAGGAGGGAGTTCTGGGCTCGAGGAGGGGAGTTCTGGGCTCGAGGAGGGGAGTTCTGGGCTCGAGGAGGGGATTTCTGGGCTCGAGGAGGGGAGTTCTGGGCTCGAGGGGGGGAGTTTTGGGCTCGAGGAGGGGAGTTCTGGGCTCGAGGAGGGGAGTTCTTGGCTCGAGGAGGGGAGTTCTGGGCTCGAGGAGGGGAGTTCTTGGCTCGAGGAGGGGAGTTCTTGGCTCGAGGAGGGGAGTTCTGGGCTCGAGGAGGGGAGTTCTGGGCTCGAGGAGGGGATTTCTGGGCTCGAGGAGGGGAGTTCTGGGCTCAAGGAGGGGAGTTCTGGGCTCGAGGAAGGGAGTTCTAAGCTCGAGGAGGGGAGTTCTGGGCTCGAGGAAGGGAGTTCTGGGCTCGAGAAGGGGAAGGTAGATCTCGGGGAGGGGAAGGGAAGCGGTGAGGGGGAAGGGGGTAGAGCAAGAGGACTGGAATCGCGTGAGGCACTTGGCAAATGAATCTAAACAGGGAACCCATCACGAAGACCCAAAGTATGGACCCGATATCGGCGTGGGTTCGGGGCCTCCACGCGTCATTAACACAGGTCGATGGGTCCTCGCGTGTCCCCTCTAATGTGTTTTGCTCCAGCCGAGGAAAGAAAAACACACCGGCGATCCCAATGCTGCGTGGATGTCGCCGGCGGAATCTGAATACGATACGTGGCTATTGAGAAATGAGTCTGTAAACGAGTGGCGCTTAACGGGACCTGATAAAAGGAAGGGAAAAAACATATGACGATTTATTGCTTCGCTATACATCTCGTGTTTTGTGTGTGTGTGTGTGTGTGTGTGTGTGTGTGTGTGTGTGTGTGTGTGTGTGTGTGTGTGTGTGTGTGTGTGTGTGTGTGTGTGTGTGTGTGTGTGTGTGTGTGTGTGTGTGTGTGTGTGATGTCTTCTTTTGTGATCTTTGCTTGGTTACCAAATGATTTTTAAAGGCATGCACTAACACTTGTGTATTACGTATTATAATGTGTATATTAGGAATGTAGCAAATGTAAGAATCAGTGAAAATCTTGGAAAGTCGGCTACAATTTGATGAAAAACACCACGTTACAAGTTGATCGAGACAAGAAAGTCAAGCACTATAATAACAAGAAAGTTAAAGTTACCAGAAAGTCAGCTTTAGACTAACGGAACAGAAACCTCAGCAGGGGACAGGAGGGGAGGAGAAAATGTCGCAAATACTCGGCGAGGGGAAGAGGTACCAGTCTTTGCACGGGATCATTAGCAGAAGAAGGCAACAGGCAACAAGCAACAAGCACCACGGACGG
>JACEEZ010007896.1:132500-137500 GCA_016584305.1 Chionoecetes opilio | reverse complement strand
CTCTCCCTCTCTCTCTCTCCTCTCCTCTCTCCTCTCTCTCTCCTCTCTCTCTCTCTCTCTCGTCTCTCTCTCTCTCTCTCTCTCTCTCTCTCTCTCTCTCTCTCTCCTCTCTCCTCTCTCTCTCTCTCTCTCTCTCTCTCTCTCTCTCTCTCTCCTCCTCTCTCTCTCTCTTGTCTCTATTTCTCCCATTCTTATTTCTCTTTCACCTCCCCTCTTTCCCCTCCTTCTTTTTCTCCATTTTTCCCACCGTCTCTTTTCTTCTTCACTATTGTTTATGTTCCTCCCTCTGTTCCTCTCCTCCCTTTCCATCCTCTACCTTCAGTCTATAATTACGCTTCTACACTTTTCCTTCTCACATCATCCATCTACCCACTTTTCCTTTCTTCCTTTACTCAGTTTACTCATTTTTCTTCCATTTCTACTCACATTCTTCCTCTTCCTCCTTCCTTCCTTCCTTCCTTCCTTCCTTCTTCCCTCCTTCCGTCCTTCATTCTTCCTTCCTCTTCTCCCTTCCATTACGGGAAACACAAGTAAAAAACGGTGTGAAATGGAATGGGAGAAAGACTTGTTCTAAAGTGTAATTTCCACTGGTTCAAAAAGTAGATGTCACGCATTTTCACAACATTCATTCTTATTTGAGGTGTTGCAGTGACGCTAGAAAGATAATACAGCGTAGTATATTGTCAGTAATAATCTGCCTCCTATGTGAAAGTGGGAAATCTTCAGTAAGACAGTAAGGTTGCCAAACAGGATGGTGGGGAAAGATGTAGTATCATTAATCAAGTGACTTTTTTTTCTTCTTTCTTTTACTTATCAGTCAAGATGTGGTGTTGAAAGCATACCTTTTGGTTTACTAAGTATAGTAATGACTGATGACTGATGATGTGGTCTTTGTCTACGTTAAAGAAAAATATATATGATGGGCATTGCGCACGTGTTTTATATTATTTATACGTGTTATATATTATTTATACGTGTTATATATTATTTATACGTGTTATATATTATTTATACGTGTTATATATTATTTATACGTGTTATATATTATTTATACGTGTTATATATTTTCACGCTCTAAATCATATTCTTTTCCAGTACACATTATTTTGACTGTGATAGTGAAAGACTGAATTTTTAGTACATATTTATCACTTGAAATACGTCTAGATACGTCTCTATACGTCTAAATACAAGGAACTACGTCTCTATACGTTTAAATACAAGGAAATACGTCTCTATACGTCTAAATACAAAGAAAGACGTCTCAAATTTTGTCCTCCCTATTGTAAAGTGTAAAGTCAACTGGAGGCATTTTTCACCTTTATACATCGCCTTACCTGCCTAATTTTCGACCCTGCCTCGTCTACCTTGTTGCTACCTTCTTGTTTTCCAGCTTCCCGTGTTACTCCTTTCTACTCCCTACACCTACTCCCACCCCCTGTTACCGTCCGCTACCCCCAACCTCTGCCTCCCCTACCTGCAGACACCCTCCCCCATCACTCCCCTACCTGCACATTCCCCTGCCCCGTATCTGCACACTCCCCTTCCCCCTATATACCTCTACACTTCCCTCCCCCATCACTCCCCTTCCTCCCGCCCCTCGCCCTTCCCGTGACGCGCCGCCCAGCTCACGGTTTTCCGAATTAACGTGCATTGTGCATCACTGACAAGCTCGGACCGTGGCCAACGTGGGTGACTGACCGCGCGGTAACGAGGGGTGGAGACACACACACACACACACACACACACACACACACACACACACACACAACAAACACAAACACATACACATACACATACACACATACGATACTGACATGAAAAATAGACAATTTCATAATTATCTTTTTTTCGGCACAATCAACAAACCGCGATAAATCTTGCGGTGCGGGAAATACGGTTGTACATTTGGAGAAGCAAAGCTAAGAGGCAATCAAGACAACACAGCTTATGATAGACAGATAGATAGATAGATAGATAGATATAAATCACCGCCACACCTGAGCATACACACACAGGAAGGAATCACACTCATAGCAAAGAAAAAGGAAAAAGCAGACATAACATGCACACAACAATCAACATACCAAGATAACTTTTTTATATATTTTTTTTAGATAGAGTCCAAAAAAATAGATCAGAACAGGAACAAAATTTAAGAATGACAAATACATTTTTTTTTTTTTTTTTTTTTTTTTTTTTTTTTTTTTTTTTTTTTTTTTACATCACAAAAAAAGAGGGGGGAGCCAATTTAGTTGGGAATATAGGAAGGAATCACACTCATAGCAAAGAAAAAGGACAAAAAGACATGTACACAGCAATCAACACACCAAGATAACTTTTTTTGTTTATATATATATAGTCAAAATTTTTAGATCAGTACAGGCAACAAAAATTAAGAATGACAAATTGACAAATACAAAAAATTGGAACATCATCACCGCCGCTTCTGCTGCCGTTCCCTCGACGTCCTAAAAAATGAACCCCGCACTAACGGCTTCCCCAAAAAAGCCATTAATAACCGCGAGGCGAATTACTAAATAACGATCATCTCCATCACGTGTTTTGGCGGTCATTCGCGGGTTTCGGGGTCACCGTGATGGAGGGGAGGAGGGGGGGTTACTGTGGGAGGAGTTGTGGGTTACTGGGGGGGTAAGGGGGGTAATCGTGGGCGTGGGCGGCAGCTAAGTCTTTGATGCGAAATTTGCGGGCGGTGATTGAAGCTCCTGTATCCGCTGTGACTGGAGGAGGAGGAGGAGGAGGAGGAGGAGGAGGAGGAGGAGGAGGAGGAGGAGGAGGAGGAGGAGGAGGAGGAGGAGGAGGAGGAATGAGAAGAAGAGGAGAGGTGGATAAAGGCAAGGAGAAGAAGAAAGATAAGAGGAGTTGATTCACCAGTCCATCCAAGCATTTATTCGTGTCTCTTTGTGAATAAAAAGAGAGATTTTTGTCGATTGGTTGTTGTAAAGTGTTCATTATTTATTATTTATTACTCATAATTTTTTCACAATTTTTGTACAAGCAGGTATTTGCATATGACTTATTTTTGTCTTTTTGTCGCTTGGTATCCCACCTGTCTCGTTAGGCGGTGCGATATTTGTGCGTTTTCTTTTTGACTGCAGTTTTTTTTATCCTCGATGCATGTCAAGGCAGTTTTTGTTGTCATTTGTGGTTGCTTTTCTGCGTTTTTATATTCTCTTTTTAGTCATTCTTCTTTCAGGCGTAGAAAAGTTGTCAGTGTCATTTTTTGCCTCTATTTTTGAGTTATATTATCTCTTGTATTATTTATGCACTTATGTCTGAATTTTATAACAACATTCTTCTCCTGCTTCAAGACGGAGAGACTCTAAGGCTTCAAGTCAATGTCCTGAATTATAGTAAACTTTTGCCTCCCCTTATTTACGTTCCTGCATTTATAAAAGCTTGTCATGAGGGTGAGGCTCGTATGTGTTTTGAGTTGCTGTTAGTGTTGGATACATAAGTTTCTCTGTACGTAATCTTTAAGGAAATAAATTAAGAGTAATGTTCGTGATGGAGGTGATATTGGAGTGAAGGGTCTAATTAGTCCACCTGGGCTACTCTGAGGCATCGTAAGATTTGTCTGTAAAACACATTTTTCTTCTGCCGGCTGTCCTCGTGTGCTCGCCTCCGCTACCTACACTCCTTCCTCGACAGTCAATGCGTCCTTCTCCTGCACGGCGTTGCGAGGCGGCGAGACTCGAGACTCAGGTAATTGGTGTAGCGGTTGCCAACACGAAGACTCACACTAAAACTACTCGGGGTAAAGTCTCTCATTCATGGAGCCTTCTCAGAGATTTTCCTTGATATCTCTGTCTAAAATGATTTTCAATTGACATGGATAAGATTAGTATATTTTCTTATCTATAATAATATAAGCGAAAGTGTGTGTGTGTGTGTGTGTGTGTGTGTGTGTGTGTGTGTGTGTGTGTGTGTGTGTGTGTGTGTGTGTGTGTGTGTGTGTGTGTGTGTCCGCTCCAGGTGCCGCCCACTGTGGCGGAATCCCCTCATATGGCACAGTTTTGGAACCGGCTCGAGCAGGGGAAGGTTTTAAGCCTATTTATGAGATGATCCGATCACTTTTTTTTTTTTTTTAGCAGCCTATTAGCGAGAATTGAAAAAAAAGTGGGTTGCGAGAATTGAGGAAACCTTGATGTAGGGTGATGGGTAATGGGTGAGTGAATGGGTGGGGTGATGGGTAATGGGTGTGGGGTGATGGGTGAGTGAATGGGTGGGGGGTGATGGGTGATGGGTGAAGGAATAGATGGGGGGTGATGGGTAATGGGTGAGTGAATGGGTGTGTGGTGATGGATAATGGGTGAGTGAATGGGTGGGGGGTGATGGGTAATGGGTGAGTGAATGGGTGGGGGGTGATGGGTAATGGGTGAGTGAATGGGTTGGGGGTGATGTGAATAGGTTGGCGTTAATACATACATTTCTACATCCATGATTTCAGGAAAGCTAGAAGGGGCTATCTGGAGAGTCTGTGTTTGGTGGGCCGAAGGCTCACCAATAGCCCTCCGCAGGAGCTAGCCAAAAAGTCCGCCCGGAGGGCGGCTTTGCGGCTAGTCTATAGTATAAATATGTTTCTCATAACATTTCAAAACGGTTACTTTTTTTATTTTTTTTATTTCGATTCTTATTATTTAAGTTTTTATTTCTATTCTATTTTTGGATTCTCATTTTATTCTTCTATTTTTCCCATCCATTTCTTGTAGCCTATGTCGAAAACTTCATTGGTAGAAATTAGTCACACAGGCAGAACCGCTTGGCCCTATAGGGTTGCTACTGTCTGTTTTTCCTTTGTATTCCTTATCCTCCTCCTCCTCCTCCTGCAATATTACCTCTACACTATTCCTCATTCATCATCTCATCTTTCTTCTGCATATCACGGTGTATTATTTTATATCTTGCAATTTGTTTTTTCATGCTACATAATATTACGAAATTTTTCCGCCTACAAATCTTCGTCTTCCTATTACGTG
>JACEEZ010007896.1:92500-125000 GCA_016584305.1 Chionoecetes opilio | reverse complement strand
AAAGAAAAAAAGTCAAACTGAATGTGCAAGACGCTATTAACCTTCGTAAACTCATTTTGTCTTATTAACTTCTTCTTTAGACACTATGTTCGTCCTAGACATGGTTAACTTTGCCTAATAATAACAACGAGAGAAGAGAGAGAGACAAAAAGTCAAAATGAATATTCAAGATTACATTAACCTTCGTAAACTTCTTTTGTATTATTTAAATTTCTTCTTTAGAAACTATGTTCGTCCTAGACATGGTTAACGTTCCCTAATAATAACAAAAAGAGAAGAGAGAGAGAAAGAAACAAAGTCAAACTGAATATGCAAGACGCTATTAACCTTCCTAAACTCCTTTTGTCTTATTAAACTTCTTCTTTAGACACTATATTCGTCCTAGACATGGTTAACTTTGCCTAATAATAACAGAAAGAGAAGAGAGAGAGAAAAAAAAATAGTCAAACTGAATATTCAAGACTCTATTAACCTTCCTAAACTCCTTTTGTATTATTTAAACTTCTTTAGACACAATTTTTGTCTTGGTTAACGTGGTCTTACAATTACAAGGTCGCGTTTGGGTTCATTCCGCACACCTATGTCAAGGCTAATCCGTGTCCAGTTTACCCGTAAGAACATCATTGAAATGCAGAAGGAGACTTGGGCCTCACACGCCACCTCTACTCTTTACTCTGCTCTACTCTACTCTACTACTACTTACTCTACTCTATAACTCTACTACTACTTACTCTACTACTACTTACTCTACTACTACTTACTCTACTCTATAACTCTACTACTACTTACTCTACTACTACTTACTCTACTCTACTTACTCTACTCTACTTACTCTACTACTACTTACTACTACTCTACTACTACTTACTCTACTCTACTTACTCTACTCTACTTACTCTACTACTACTTACTCTACTACTACTTACTACTACTCTACTACTACTTACTCTACTCTACTTACTCTACTCTACTTACTCTACTACTACTTTACTCTACTTACTCTACTACTACTTACTCTACTCTACTACTTACTCTACTACTGCTTACTCTACTCTACTACTTACTCTACTACTACTTACTCTACTACTACTACTACTACTTACCAGCGCCGCCGCACAGTGTGGACTGCATAATGCGAAAGGTTTAGGATCTTAATTCACCTGTAACTGTTATTAATGGGTTGTGCCTCCGGATGCTGGGAATTATAGAAAATCGTTCTTAATTACCATCAAAGGTAGGTTGTGTGGAGTCTCTTAACTACCCGGCGTGGCGGATGTGGTTGTAATTACGCGTCTTTGCAATTAGAGTTGTGTTCTGGTGTAGGAGAAGGTGTAGGTGTGAGGCGGGGGAGTTTTCCTGTTAGGTGATTTTACAGGCGACTGCATCCCTGCTATCGTTTCTTGCTCGGAGTCATCATTTTTATGGCTGCTCTTTGCTCTTGTAGATGTTGGCTGGTGTGTTAGTGGTGGTGGTGTTGTGGTGTTGGTGGTGGTGGTGGTGCTCTTGTTGTAGCTGTTGGCTGGTGTGGTGGTGGTGGTGGTGGTGGTACTCTTGTTGTAGCTGTTGGCTGGTGTGATGGTGGTGGTGGTGGTGGTACTCTTGTTGTAGCTGTTGGCTGGTGTGGTGGTGGTGGTGGTGATGGTACTCTTGTTGTAGCTGTTGGCTGGTGTGATGGTGGTGTGCTTTGTTGTAGCTTTTTGGCTGGTTTTGGTGGTGGTGGTGGTGCTCTTGTTGTAGCTGTTGGCTGGTGTGGTGGTGGTGGTGGTGGTGCTCTTGTTGTAGCTGTTGGCTGGTGTGGTGGTGGTGGTGGTGGTGGTACTCTTGTTGTAGCTGTTGGCTGGTGTGATGTTGGTGGTGGTACTCTTGTTGTAGCTCTTGGCTGGTGTGTGGTGGTGTGGGGGTTTGGGTACTCTTGTTGTAGCTGTTGGCTGGTGTGATGGTGGTGGTGGCTCTTGTTGTTAGCTGTTGGCTGGTGTGGTGGTGGTGGTGGTCCTCTTGTTGTAGGCTGTTGCTGGTGTGATGGTGGTGGTGGTACTCTTGTTGTAGCTGTTGGCTGGTGTGATGGTGGGTGGTGGTGCTCTTTTTTGTACCTGTTGGCTGGTGTGGTGGTGGTGGTGGTACTCTTGTTGTAGCTGTTGGCTGGTGTGGTGGGTGGTGGTGGTGCTCTTGTTGTAGCTGTTGGCTGGTGGGTGTAGTTGGTGGTACTCTTGTTGTAGCTGTTGGCTGGTGTGGGGGTGGTGGTGGTGGTGGTGGTGCTCTGTTGTAGCTGTTGGCTGGTGTGGTGGTGGTGGGTGGTGCTCTTGTTGTAGCTGTTGGCTGTGTGGTGGTGGTGGTGGTGGTGGTACTCTTGTTGTAGCTGTTGGCTGGTGTGGTGGTGGTGGTGGTACTCTTGTTGTAGCTGTTGGCTGGTGTGGTGGTGGTGGTGGTGCTCTTGTTGTAGCTGTTGGCTGGTGTGGTGGTGGTGGTGGTGCTCTTGTTGTAGCTGTTGGCTGGTGTGGTGGTGGTGGTGCTCTGTGTTGTAGCTGTTGGCTGGTGTGGTGGTGGTGGTGGTACTCTTGTTGTAGCTGTTGGCTGGTGGGGTGGTGGTGGTGGTACTCTTGTTATAGCTGTTGGCTGGTGTGATGGTGGTGGTGGTGCTCTTCTTGTAGCTGTTGGCTGGTGTGGTGGTGGTGGTGGTGGTGCTCTTGTTGTAGCTGTTGGCTGGTGTGGTGGTGGTGGTGGTGGTGGTGCTCTTGTTGTAGCTGTTGGCTGGTGTGGTGGTGGTGGTGGTACTCATGTTGTAGCTGTTGGCTGTTGGCTTGTGGTGTTGTGGTGTTGGTGGTGGTGATGATTTTGTTCGACCAATATCTAACTTCCGACGGATAATTTCGGATAAGTCGGGATATCGGATCGGATAAGTCGGATTTTGTTGGTGTTTCCTTCTTCTCCTTTGTGTTTTATGCTTATTTTATATTTCTCACTCTTATCATTCACTTATCCTGGCGTTGTGGTTGCTGGCGATTTTATGTTATTATGTGTGTCGTGTACCGGTAGTGGTTTTCGTTTTAATGCGGCAATTTAGTTATCTTTCTATCGGAAGTCGACCGAGATCTAACCAAAAATTAGTCCATTAGCTTTTTTTATTTTTTTTACTTCTTCTTCACTTCTTATATCTTTTTAACAATAAAAAAGTATATATATATTTTTTTTCTTTCTCTTAATATTTCCGGTTATTATCTTTAGACAACTTCCCTCTCATGATCATCACTGCAAATTTCATCGTCTTCACCACCACCACCACCACCTTTACCATTACAACAAAATACGGAGATAATAATGTAAGCCTATTAAAGAACATATCCTCTTCTCCGTCTTTCCCTTAGTATGTCCAGCCTTTCTATTATAGTTTTCCCAGATATATTTCCCCTAGAGAGAGAGAGAGAGAGAGAGAGAGAGAGCGAGAGAGAGAGAGAGAGAGAGAGAGAGAGGAGAGAGAGAGAGAGAGAGAAAGAGAGAGAGAGAGAGAAAAGAGAAGAGAGAAGAGAGAGAGAAGAGAGAGAAGAGAGAGAGAGAGACAAAGGAACAGGGGACATAATAAGAATCAATATCAAAACCTATGGTACGGAATTACCCATTAATTATTTACACTAATAGTAAGTATATAACCCCATGGTGGAAGGCTTTTTATTGATACCAACGACGCAGACGAAGCAGAAGGAGGAGGATTACATAGGATTACATAGGAGTAACAGACACCAGGAGACCTATTGGTCCATAGCGAGGGTATCTGCTGAACTACATACTACTACTATCAACTACTTGTAAGAAAACAGTTGGAAAATGATACCATGTCCCTAAAGAGGGTAGGACATGGAAATTTCATAGAGGAGGAGGAGGAGGAGGAAAGGGGGAGGAGGAGGAGGAGGAGGAGGAGGAGGAGAGGAGGAGGAGGAAGAGAAGGTTGTCTTGACGCATCCCTCAGCCTCGTCTTGGTGTGTTCTCTTCGCCCGGTTTATCAATATTAAACCACGGCGCCGCCACTAATCGTTTTCTGGCTTTTGTTGATAGTTAGTTCAGGGTTCTGAAGCGACCACACCCACGTACTAACACACACACACACACACACACACACACACGCACGAACAGAGAGAGAGAGAGAGAGAGAGAGAGAGAGAGAGAGAGAGAGAGAGAGAGAGAGAGAGAGAGAGAGAGAGAGAGAGAGAGAGAGAGAGAGAGAGAGAGAGAGAATTTGTCATATTTCCTCCTTATTATAGTGTCAGTAGAGGAAAGGAAAGGTGCAACAAATTAACAATATTTTAAACACCTTATCATCATCAAACTCTCACTTGTAACCACCATTATAAATACTTAGCGCCACGTATACATATATAGAGCACCGCATGTCCACCACAACAACCACACACCACCACACACCATTGCAACTCACCTGAACTCCCCCACCCCCCCTGCACCCCCATTACCTCCAACCCCCACAGACCACTTCCAGACAGTAAATGAAGCAGATGGTTAATTACTAGTAGAACAGGAAGACGAACAACAGACTTATATATATTCAGGATTGCCAATTGCTTAAATAAACTTCTGGCATACCTCCCTGGTGCTCACCTAACATTCTGGCGTCCTGCTCTTGCACTAATATTAGAGACAGGCGAAGCTTTAGGGGACATGACTTATTTGTGTTGCCACTCTGCCATCTGGCGGTGATGGGGGTGACTGTTGTGGTGAGTGGGAACGTATCCTTTTATATCCTCAAATAACTAGTTTTTAGTCAATAATTGAGTTCCTGTAGTTTATTACTATACTCACAAGGTAAATGATATAGTGAGATCAAAATTCCTCATGTTATATTCTTTTACTTCTTTAATTGACATTCCTGAAATATCAATGTATTTTAGTTGTCTTTAGATTTACTTCTAGTGGCAGTCACGTGCATTGGAGTGTGTGGTAAAGGGTAGGAGGAGGAGGAGGAGGAGGAGGAGGAGGAGGAGGAGGAGGAGGAGGAGGAGGAGGAGGAGGAGGAAGTGGAAGTGGTGAATGAGAATTGACATATACTGCTACAGATAGTTCTTGGAGTCCAAACCGGGACTTTAGCACATTAGTTCCTCTTCTATTACCAATATATTAAGTTTAAATAAAAAATAAAAAATGACAGAGAGATTGGAGTAAGAGGGTAGAGCCGTTAAGGTGCTAGAGTAATATGTTTCAGTGAGTGGTATTAATTAACCCCTTCAAGCCCAGATCTTTCCTTTGCTATATAGAATCGTCTGATGTTAGCCATAAAATTACGAGAAGTATCATATCTATATACCAAATTAGCTAGTGGACAAGGGTGCAATACAGGGGATATATATAAAATAGTCTATATTCATTAACATCGTCTATAATGGTCGCCAAATTACAATGGAAATATACGTTCTGGGCCTCAAAGGGTTAAAGTGGAAGAGCTTGGTTAAGGGGACTGATGTGGAAGGCTGCGGGACGGACTGACGTGATGAAGAGAGAGAGGAACTTGAAAAGGAAGTCAAGAATGATAACTATAATTTTTTTTTTATTAACTGCACGGAAGAAGCCATCATCATCGTTATCATCATCATCATCACTATCATATTTTTACAGTATAATCGTTATTGCTTTGATAATCGCAAATGTTATCTTTATATCCTTCTTCCTTCCTGTTCTCCACCCACCACCACCACCACTATCGCCACCACACCACCACCACCACCACCACCACCACCACCACCACCACCACCACCACCACCATCACCACCACCACCACCACCACCACCACCACCACTACCACCACCACCACCACCACCACCACTATTACCACCACCATCACCACCACCACCACCACCACCACTATTACCACCACCACCACCACCATCACCACCACCACCACCACCACCACCACCACCACTACCACTATTACCACCACCACCACCACCACTATTACCACCACCACCACCACCACACCAACCACCATCACCACCACCACCACCACCACCACCACCACCACCACCACCACCCCACCACCACCACCACCACCCACCACCACAACACCACCACCACCAAACCACCACCACCACCACCACCACACCACCACCACCACCACCACCACCGCCACCACTACCACCAGCACCACCACCACACCACCACCACACCCACCACCACCACCACCACCCACCACCACCACCACCACCACCACACCACCACTTCTGCCCCACACAAGTAGCTATGTTAATATGTTGTTACTCTTTCTTCTAACTTATTTCATTATTTCTATTTCTCTGCATCCCTGCCGTTTCATCTTTATCTTGACTTTGAAAATATTTACCTGTTGTGTCTGTGACGGGTATTTATATTTCCCATTCTTGTATTAACCTCAAATGTTCTGCATGCATTCACTATTCTATTGTATTAATATTGCTCATGTGTTAACAAGGTGACGCAGGAGTCAGCGCAGGTGACTCGCACATCACTTGCATTACATCTGAGTCATCAAGCTTCTGCCTCGAGCTTAACTATTATACTTTGGCAGAAAATTTTTAAGGGGACAGTCCTCCCCCGGGTTATTTTGTTTTTTTGTGTGGTGTTGTTGGGGGGGGGGGGGGGGGAAAAAAAAGGAAAAAAAACCACAAAAAAACCCAAAAAAAGTACAACACAAAAATATCATGCAAATTTTTGTTACTTAAAGCAGAGAAATACCGAAAAAAGAAAAAAATAAAAAGAATAATACCCCGTTTAAAATTTAAAAAAACTTCCCAAACGCTTTTCCTCTCCCGTAATAAAATCCACTAATAAACAAACTTGTTTTTATGTTTTGGGCCCCCTACGGGTTCCCACACTCTGAATTCCTGTCCAGTACAACTCTTTAGAAAATATCATGCCCGAGTTATCACTTAAATGACGTAAATTGATGTTAATACCCCACACGTTTACTTCCACGATAACAAAGAGCATTAGGAGTGCAGGTTTTGGAGTGGAGAAGAGTTTGGAAAAGACGAAGGAGACCGAGAAGTATTAATAGGAGTAAAAAGGATGGCTATGAAAGCATTGAGATAAGTAATAAAGGGTAAATGATATAATTAATGAAGGAGTAAAATTGAATTGCGTGGATTGAATATACCATGTTAATTAGCTTCAGATGCTTTTGAACTGTTTATCTGCGCAGGGGATTGATAAGAAAGCGTTATTGTAGTTACGCCCCTATTCCGTTGTTGATGGTTTCCGCTGCAAATAAAGGAAACAATAAAATTCCCTACAAAAACTTTTTTCCTTGAGGGACCACAGAAACCCTTGGCACCCTTTGGCAAAAGAAAAGAAAAATGATGAGGGTACCGGTTTTGTTTTTAATGTTTTGGATTATTGCTTTTAAAAAACCCCCTTGAGACCCAGTTCTTTCCTTTGCTATATATAAGTTTTGGGCTGTTAGCCAAAAAAATTTTACAAAAAGGGGACTGAATATCCCCAATTTTTAGTTAGTGGAAAAAGGATACAAAACCCGGCCATATTTTTAAAAAAATATTCCCTTTTTAATTCAAAAAAAAAAAATCTTTCTAATGGTACCAAATTTTCCCAAGGGAAAATTACTTTTCTAGGGGCCTAAAGTGGTTAAGGCAAACTAAATTGCGGAGGTTATTGTCGCTAGCAAAGGGATAGAAAATACAGCTAGAAGATCACTCATAATGATAAATAAATGTAATTAAAAACTAAAAATTTCCTGGCTGTCCCCTTAAAACCCTTAGAAAATTTTTAGACTCCAATAATTTTTTAAAAAAATTTCAGAAAAAATCAATAAAAATTTCAGATAACTATAAAACCCAAAATTTCAAATAATATCAATCATTCAAAAAGGCCCCAAAATTAAAAAAAAAAATATTAAATCACCTATGTGTATGTCTGTGTACTTTCATTATACCTTTGTTATATAATTGTTTACAAAATTTGTGTATACCTTATACTTATATATAAATTCATTTGTGTATACCTTTGTTTGTGTGTAATATTGTGATATCAGGGCTTTTTTTAAATTTCCCGCGAAAAACGTGGCTTCAAATGTTGAAAAAAAAAACAAATAGGGTACTAGGGGTCCATGGGGGGGTGTTTGGAGAGAGAGGGGGAGAAAAGGAGAGAAAAAGAGAGAGGGGGAAGGGGGAGAAAAGAGAGGGGAGAGAAAAGAGAGAAGGAAAAGAGAGAGAGAAAAGGAAAAAGAAAAGAGGAAAGGGAAAAAGGAAAAACAAACAAAGAAAAGGGGGGAGTGAGGAGCAAAAAAAAAGTAGATTGAAAGGGAATTAATTTAATTTTTTTAAGGTAGAGGGGTGGGTTTAAATAGTAGGAATTTTTGGTTTTAGTGGTAGTAGGGGGGGGGGGGGGGGGAGGAGTGCAGGGGGTCAGCGTAAGGTAGGTGGGTGGGGGGTTAAAGCGGGTTAATTTAAAAAGGTGGTTTTAAAAACCGGCCAAGGGGGGGGTTGATAGGGTTTTTGGGGGACGGGAAATTTGGGGTTTAATGTGGGGGGTTTCGATAATGTTAGTTATAGTTGTAGTTTTTTTTTTTTTTTTTTTTTTTTTAGTAGTAGTTTTTGTAGTGTAATTTTTTTTTTTTTTTTTTTTTTTTTTTTTGGTAGAAAGTGTAGTAGTTGGCTGAAAGTAGTTAAATTTAGTAGTAAAATTTTTTTTCCTGTAGTATTTGAGTAGTAGTGGGTAGTATTTGCGGTTGAAAAGTAGTTGTTGTTGTATTATTATTTTGTATATTTGGTAGTAGTAACTTTAAATAGTGGTAATGTACAAATTAGGGAAGAGAGAGAGAGAGAGGAGAGAGAGAGGGGAGGAGAGAGAAAAGAGAGAGAGAGAGAGGAGAAGAGAGGGGGAGAAAAAGGGGAAAAGAGAGAGAGGAGGAGAAAAAAGGAAAGGAGAGAGAGGAGGAGAAAAACCGAATTTTCCGCCGGGTTTTTTTCCTTTAATGACCGGGAAACCCTCTTGCATGCGACCCTTTAGCTACAGGTAAAAAGGCTAATTAAAAAAAAACGTTTGGGCCCCACCTGTACACCCCCCCCCCTTTTCCCTTTTTCCCCTTTTTTTTTTATGTTCCCTCTTTTAATTTTTTGGGGGGGGGGGGGGGGGGGGGGGGGGGGGGGGGAATTTTCGGTTGGTTTTGAAAGGGAAAAAAAAGGAAGGGGGGGGTTTTTTTTTGGGGTTTTTTGGTTTAATTTTTTTTTATTTTTTGGTTTTCCCCCCCCCCCCTTTTTTTTTTTTTTTTTTTTGGTTTTTTTTTTTTTTTTTTTTTTTTTTTTTGTTTTTTTGTTTTTTTTTGTTTTTTTTTTTTTTTTTTTTCCCCCCCCCTTTTTTCCCCCCCCATTTTTTTTTTTTTTTTTTTTTTTTTTTTTTTTTTTTAATTTTGGGGTAAAAAATTTTAAAATTCCCTTGCCCTTAACTAAAAATGATTATTTTTTTAATAACGATTCAAAAAGGGCCCCCAAAAATTGCCCCTTGTTTTTTTTCCCTTCCTTCCCGGTTTTTTTTTTTTTTTGGCGTTTTTTTTTTTTTTTTCCCTTCTCTATTTTTCCTTTTTTTTCTTTTAATTTTTCCCCCTTCCTCCTTTTTTTTTTTTTTTCCCCCTTTTTTTTATTTTTTTTCCCCCTCCTCCTACCTCCCCTCCCTCCCCTCCTCCTCCCCCTCCTCACCTCTCCCTCTTCCCCCTCCTCCACTCCCATCACCCTATTTTTTCTCCCTCCTCCCGCTCCCTCCCCCTTCCCTAACCCCCCCCCTCTTCCTCCCCCCCCCCTCTCTTCCCCCCTTTCCCTCCCCCAAAAAAACCCCCCTCTTTTGCCTTCTCCCCCCTTTCTTTTAAACCCTTCCACCTGTTTTCCCCTTCTTTCCCCGTCCCCCTCTCCTCCCCTCCCCTCCCCCCCCTCCCCCCCCCATCCCTCTCCCTCCCCCCCCTTTCCTCCCCTCCTCCCCCTCCCCTCCCCCCTCCTCCCCTTCCTCCTCCCCCTCCCACTCCCCCCTTCCCCTTCTCTCCCCCCTTTTTCTCCTCTCCCACCTCTTTTCCCTGGGCCCCTTTTTCCTCCGTTTCTTCTCTCTGTTCTTGGCTGGGGGTTCGATTCCCGCCGTTTTCCCCCTCCCCTTTCCCATTGTCTCCCCCCCCTCCTTCCCCCCCCTTTCCCCTCCCCCCTTTTCCCCTTGTCTTGTTTTCCCCTGCCCTACATTTTTATTTTCCCCCCCCCCCCCCTTTTTTTTCCCTCTCCCCTCCCCCTCTCTCCTCTCTCCCCCTCTCCCCTCTCTCCTCCTCTTCTCTCTCCCTCTCTCTCTTTCTCCTCCCCCTTTCTCTTCTCTCTCTCTCCTCTCTCTCTCTCTCTCTTCTCCCCCCCCCCCCCCCCCCCCCCCCCCCAACCCCTTTTTTCTCCCCCTTTCCACTCCCTTTCCTTTCATCTAAACCTTTTTTCCCAAAACGTCTTTTTCTCCCCCTCCACCAAAACCTCCTTTTCCCCCCTTCCCCCTTTCCCCCTTTTCCCCCCTTTCCCCCTTTTCCCCCCTTTCCCTTTTTCCCCCCCTTTCCCCTTCCCCCCCCCCCTTCCCCCTCCCCCCCTCCCCCCCAAGGGGACAACCCCTAAATTTTCCTCCTTCGATTATAAGAAAGGGAATGGTTTTTTAAATTTTTAATTTACGTTTCATAAATCAGCCCCAATCGAAACCCCTTCGGGCATTATTTCCCAATTAAAAACTGCTACTTTTTAAGCACTTTTTATATTTTTAAAGTTTTTTTTTGTTTTTAAAACTAAGGGGTGGTTTTCCATCTTTAGTTTAGTCTAGCTGCCTCTCTTCCCCTCCCTTCATTTCTTCCTTGGTTTTCTTTGTATTATGAAAACCCTTTTTCCTTTTAAACTTTTTTCCCTTTTTTTAATTTCCTTTACATTAAAATTTCTTTTCCTTTTTTTTCCCCCCGTCATTCAATCAGTTTTTTTCCCCTCTCCCTTTTTTTCCTTTTTAAATTTTTCCTCTTTTTCGTCTTTCTTTTTTTCTCTTTTTTCCCCGTTATCTCATGGGTCTCCCTTCTTACCCTCTTTATCTAACCCCTTTTTGGTCCCCACTTCTTCTATATTTGTCCCTTTTAAAAAGGCGTGTTTTTTTCCTTTTCCCCGAGTTGGGTTTTTCTGTCGTCTGTCTATCTGTCTGGTCTGTTGTCTGGCTGGGCTGCTTTGTCTGTCTTCTGTCTGTCCCGCTGGGCTGTCTGCTGTCTGTCCCGTCCCGTCGTCTGTCCTTTTCTGTTGTCTGTCTGGGCTTCCTTTTTCTTCTTTCTGTCTTCTTCTGTCCCCGCTTTTGTCCCCGTTTCCCCTCCCCCTCTCCCCTCTCCCCTTTCCCCCTCTCCCCCCCCCCTCCCCTCTCCCCCTCTCCCCCTTCCCCCTTCCCCTCTCCTCTGCTTTTTCCCTCTCTCTCTCCCCTCCCTTTTCTCTCTTTCTAAAACTCTCTCTCCCTTCCCCCTCTCCCCCTCTCTCTCTCCCCCTCCCCTTTTCTCCCTCCCTAATTGGGCCCCTGGTTTTGTTTAAATTTCCGTCCCCCCCCGTTTTTTAATTGTTTTTCCCTTAACCCCCCTTTTCCCTTTTCCCCCCTTTTTTTGGTCCCCCTTTTGTGTTTTTTTCTCTCCTCTCTAATTTTTTTTTTAAATCCTTTTCCCCTTTCTCCCCCTTTCTTCTTTCTTTTTTAAAAGGGTAACTTTTTTTTTCCCCCCTTTTTTTCTTTCGGTTTTTCTTTGGGGTTTTTTCGTTATTTTCTTCCTTCCCCTCTCTTTCCCCAAAATTTGAAACAGGGGAAAGGGGAATTAATAGGGGTTAATTTCTTTAAATTTCATTTTTGGGTAAAAAAACCATTTAATTCCCTGGCTAATTTAAGTATTAAAAACCTTGTTTGGACTAAAATTTTTTCCCCCCCGGCTAAAAAAAAAATTTTTTTAAAAGGGCCTTTTTTTTTTTTAAAAATTTTGGGATTTTTTTTTGGGTTTTTAAAATTTTTTGGAAAAATTTTTTGGGAAAAGGGGGTTTGGTTTTTTTTTAAAATTAAGAGTTTTTTTTTAGTTTTTAGTTAAGGTTTTATAGTTAAAAAGTTAAATTTTTCCCCTTCGAAAAATTTTTTTTTTTTGCAAATTTTTTTTGTTGTTTTTTTTGGTTTTTTTATTTTTTTGTTTGTTTTTTTGGGAAAATTTACAAAACCTGCCGCCTGACACTTTTTTGTTTCCTGAGGGCGAGTTTTTTAAACCTTTTCGTTTTATTTAGCGGGTTTTCGTGTGTTTTCCCCCCCAGGAAATTTTTTTTTCCAAAACCGCTTCCAAAATTTTTTTTTTTAAAACGGTTTTTTTAATGAGGATTTTTTTTTTTCTTAGGGTCAGTTTTTTTTATAATTTTTTTTGTCGGAGTTTTTGGGTTTGTCAATAATGTTTTTTTAGAGCGTGGAATGGGGATTTTTTTCATTTATTTTTTTATTTAAAATTTTTTATTTTTCTTTTTTTTTTTTTTTTTTTTTCCCAAAATTTTTTTTATTTTTTTTTTTTGTCGAAAATTTTTTTTTATTTTATTTTTTTTCCTTAGAGGGTTTTTAAAGTGTTTTTTTTTTTTTCCATTTTTTTTTTACCTTTTTTTGAAAATAATCTCAAAAAAAAAACCTTTTTTTTTGAACCAAAGCATAAGAAATCGTTTCCGTTTTTTGTATAACATTAGAATCCTTTTTTTATTTATTTTTTTTATCTAGTATTTCCTTTATTTTTTTTTACCGTTTGGCTTTTTTTTTTTGCCCCCCTTTCTTGCTTGTAAATTCCCTAGTCACAAAACCCTGATTGCTGTGGGTTTAATTTCCCCCGATTTTGGGTTTCCCCTTTTTTTACTCAAGGGCAAATTTTTCACTTGATTTTTGTAGCTGCCCGGGGAAAAAAATTTGAGCAATCAACAGTACCCTATTTCAACCCCAAAAAGAGCTGGCATACATTTGGTTTAAAATTTAAACAAGACAAAAAGTGAAAAATGCCCACGACCTGTGGCAAAGTGACTAGAAACGGGCATTTTTTTTTTTTTTTTCCCCCCTCTCTCTCCTTCCCCCTCTCTCTCCCCTCTCTCTCCCCCCCCATCCCCTCCCCCTCTCTCTCTCCTCCCCTCTTCCCCCCTCTCTCTCCCCTCCTCCCCGCTCTCCTTTTTTCTTTTCTCTCCTCTCGGCCCCCTCCCCCCTTTCTCTCTTTTCCCCCCAAAAACCCCCCCCACCCCCACCCGGCCTTTCACTTCCTCCCTCTCTTGCGGGCCCCCCCCGTTCCCCCCCTTACCCCCTTTTTGGGTTTCTCCTCCAAATTTTTACTCTCCCCCCTTCCCCTTTTCTTTTCCTCCTCCCCTAAAACCTTTTTTCCTCCATTCATTTTCCCTTTTCCCCCCGTCCTTTTTCCTCTTTCGCCCCCCCCCCCCCCCCCCTTAGTTTTTCCCCCCCCGCCCCCCCCCCCAAAAAATTTGGTCTTGGCCCCCCCGCCCCCCCCCCCCCCTTTTCCCTTTCCATTCTTCCCCCCCGGAAAAAAAAAGGTTTTTAAAGGTCCTTTTCCCGGCCCTTTTGTCCCCTTTCCCTTTTTTTCTTATTTTTCCCCTTTTTCCTTTTCGGGGGTTTCGGTTTTGGGCCTTTTGGACTTTTTGGAACCAAATTTTCCGGTTTTTCGAGGGCCACGGGTTTTATACTCCTTTTTTAAAAAAAACTAAAAAGTTTTTTTCCCGTTCCCCTTTTTTTTATTTTCCAAAATTTAAAACCCCCTTGGGCCCCGTTCTTTCCCTTTTTTTCAAATTTTTTTTTTACCGGTTTGTTTGGGGTTTGGCCTTATTTTTGAAATACTACGGTTTTTGCTTGTTCATCCTTAGTTTTGAAATACTACGTTGCTGTCGTCCTTTTGTTTTTTGAAAAACCCACGTTGCTGTTTTGTCCTTTTTTCGAAATACTACGGTTTTCTGTTCTTCCTTAGTTTTTGAAATACCGTTGCGTTTTCTTAGTTTCGGGAAAAAAATACGTTGCTGTTTTCCTTAGTTTCGAAAAACTACGTTGCGGTTTTTTTTCCCTTTTTTCGAAATACTAAAAGTTGCTGTTGGTCCTTTAGTTCGAAATACTTTCGTTGCTTTCGTCCTTAGTTTTTGAAAAACACGTTGCTGTTTTTTTTTTTTTTCGAAAAACACGTTGCTGTTTTGTCCTTAGTTTTTGAAAATTTCTACGTTGCTGTTTGTTCCTTTGTTTCGGGGGGGGGAAATACTACGGTTTTGCTGTTTGTTCCCTTGGGTTTTGAAAAACTAGTTGGCGTTCTTTTCCTTTGTTTAAATACCTTTTTGTTTTTTTGTTCCCACTTTGCTTTCCCCTACCCTTTCGGGGTTCTCAGGCCCTTTTTTTGAGCACGTTTGTTGGCAAAAAGGCCCCCATTTAAAAAGGGGGTCACCCCCCTTTTTTCAAATTTCTTTTTTTTATTTAAAAATTTTTTTGGGGGGGGAGGCACCCAAACTTTGGCCAAAGGGGCAAAAACAAAATTTTCCGCCTTATTAAGTTTTTTTAGTGGGGGGACCCCAGTTTTCCAGCGGGCAGCCAGCCCGCCGTCATTTTAGTTTTAGTCAAATTAAAAATCATTTGTGAGGCCGTTCCGGTTGGTAAACTATTCACTTCCTTTTTGTTTGTCGTGGAACCAGCCAGGGATGTAGGCTGACAAACAGGCGCGCGCCCCCCACCACGCACACGCACAACCCAACCCCAAAACCCAAACACCCCACACACCCCCCACACACACACAAACCCCAACACACACACCCCAAACACACACCCCCACCCCAACACACACAAACCCCCACATTAAAACCCCCACCCCTACACACAAAACCCCCAAAGACACACACATAGAAATAAAAAAAAAATATTTGTTTTGGGGCCCGTCAATCCTTATAAATAGTACATTTCACTTAAACCATATTATTATTTTTCATTTTTCCTCAACATCGTGAAGACAAATAATAGAAAAACTAGTATTTTCTTAGGAGTCATTGATAAAAAATGTTGTCTCCCCTTTAAATTCCTTTGATTTTTTCCCCCCCCCCTGCCTGCCCCCCCCCCCCCCCCACAACAGACCCCCACAGACAAAAACCCCTTTCCCCCCTACAACATTCTTAACCCCACCGTGACCTACCAGATTTCAGAAAAAAGGGCCTGGATTTTTCCCCAAAATTTTGGGCAACCTTTAAATAAAAGTTTGCCGTGAGGAGAGCACAGAAAACCCCCAAAACCCCGTCAATCCGGTTTTTTTTAGTTCCACACCACAACCATCACTACCAAAACCAAAAACCAACCCCCACCACCACCACCAAATCCCCCCACCACCCCCCACCCCCAACCCCCAAACTACCCCCAAACCACCACCCCCCACCACCACCACCACCAAAACCACCACCACCACCCCCACCACCACCACCACCCCCCACCCCCACCCTACCACCAAACCCCCACCACCCCATCCACCCAAAACAAACCAAACCCAACCAACCCCCACCAAAACACCAAAATAACCCCCAAAAAACCAACCCCCCAAACCAACCCCCCCCCACCACCAACCCCCAAAACCCCCCACCACCACCAACCCCCAAAATAACCCACCAAAATAACCCTTTAGACCATTGTTTAAAAGCCCCAACTTAAAGCGGGGGGAAGGGGGAAAAAAATTTGAACCGGGAAAAATTACCGCAAAGGACAAATTAAAGGGGGGGAAACTTAAAACGTAACCAAAAATTAATTTTCCGTTTGAAAAATTTTCAAGGATAAGGGCAAAAATAACAAATTTTTTACTTTCCAATAAGGAAATTTTTAAAAAAAATTTTAAAAAACTTTTTTCAAAAAATTAACCCCTTAAAAATAAATATACATTCCTCAATTTCCCCTTTTTGAAAGGGGGTTTCCTTCAATATTTGTGCTACTTATTGTAATATTGTAAGATTCTTTTATTATCTAAAAATACATTATGTAAATTGTAATGTTTTCTTAGCATAAAATAATACACGTTGGTAAAAATCGCACGGTCAGGCAGACGCTCAAACCGCAGAAAAAAATTGACCAAAATAAAATTGAAATAAAAGAAATCAGGGAAATTATTTGGTGAAGGAAATGATGTGGTGGAAGGAAATAATATACAACACACAAAACACAGGGAAACACCACAAATGACATGCAATTCGGTGTTTATTTGAACTAATCGTTTCCATCTTTCTTCAGATTTTAGTAAGGTTGCGAATATTAGTTTTTTTCTGTCTTTTTACATTTGGTTTTTGTTAATCTTTTTCCCGGTTCCCAAAGAGGCTTTTTTTTAGATTACTTTTTGTGTGTGTGTGTGTGTGGGGTGTTGTGTGTGTGTGCCGGGGTGTGTGTTGTTGTGTGTGTGTGTGTGTGTGTGTGTGTGTGTAGGTGTGTATGTGTGTGTGTGTGTGTCGTGATAAAAAAAAAAATTTGTGTAATAGTGGTCGTGGACCAAAATTTAAAGGAAAAATAAATTTGAAAACCTTTTAAACCCCCTCGGGCCCTACAAAAAACCTTGTTATTTTCTCTATTTTAAAAATACAGCCTAGTACCCCCACAAAAAAAAAACAACAAAAACAAAATAAAAATAAATTTAAAAAATCAATAACAGTTTTGATTCACATTAAAAAAATAGCACACAAAAAAAAAAGATCATTTAAAACCCCATTTTTTTTTTTTGTTTATATTTTTGTTTTGGGGTTAGAGGTGATCTTAGGTAATTACGGTGGATTAAAGGGCCCCCAGGAGGCCCTTTCCCCCAGGAGGGGGGAGCCAGGGCCCCCAGGGGGGGGGCGGGCCCCTATTTAAAGCCGTGATTTTTGGGGCCCTTTTCCCTTTTATTATACGAACGAGGGTGGCAGGTCTTTTTTTGTACAGGTGAGGGTTGGGTTTGGCCCCGTTAATGTCCCCCATTAAACACACCCACACCCCAACCCAACACACACACACACCACACACACAACCACACACACCACACACCCCACACCCCACCACCCACACAAACAAAACACACACACACACACAAAACACCCACAACACATTTTAATATTGGAAAAATTTTTGTTTGGGGGTCCTATTTTTATAAATTTTTTTTATCAAAGTTTTTAGAGAAACCCCCATTTTTTGGTAAAAAAGGCATTGTTTTTTGCATAAAAGTTTTTTTTTCTTTGTCTCATGATGATGGGTTTAAAAGCCAAATGTTTTTTTCTCTTTTCTGTCTTCTCCCTCTCTCTCCTCCCCTCTGGGCTCCCCCTCTCCCTTCCTCTCTTCCCCTTCTCCCCTCCCCCTCTCTCTCTCTCTTCTCTCTCCCCTCTCTTCCTCCCCCCCCTTTTCTCTCTCTCTTTTCCCCTTTCCCTCTCTCTTCCCCGTTTTCTCCTCTCCCCTCCTCTCTCTCTCCTCCTCTTCCCCCTCCCCCCTCTCTTCCCCCTCCCCCTCTCCCGCCCCTCGTCTCTCCCCCTCTCTCTCCTTTCCCGTCGGGCCCCCCCGGGGGGGGTTTTTTTTGCCCTTTAAAAAAAAATCTTTTTCCCCCCCCCCTTTTCCCCCTTTTCTTTGTTTCCCCCTTTTCCCCTCCTTTTTCCTTCCCCCTTCTCCATCTTTCCTCCTCCCTCTTCTTCTTCCCCCTCCCTTAACCCCCTTCTTTGGGGTTTCTCCTCCCTCCGTTTATTCTTCCCACCTTTTTCTTACCCCTTTCCCCCTCCCAATCCCGGGAAACCCGTTGTTCGTCCCTTAAATTTTCCCTCTTCCTCCCCGCCCCCCTTTCCCCCCCAAAGAAAAGGGTTTTCCATTTGGGTTTTGGGCTTTTTTCCCGAAAAAATCTCCTTTCCCCCTTTTCTCACGTGGGGGGGGGTGGGGGGTTTACCCCCGTTTATTGGGGAAAGGAAACAATTTTTCCCCAGTAATTTGTTTGTTTTTAAAGCCCCCATTTTTCCCCTTCCTTTTAAAAAAACCCCCTTTCCTTCTTTCCCTTTGGGCCAAAAGGAAAGGCCCCAAAAAAAGGTTTTTTAACTTCCCCACAAAATTCAACAATCCCGGGCTTTTCTTAGGGGCCACAACCCATTGGGGAAAAACAAAATTAAAGGACCCCAAAATTAATTCCCCAAAATCTTAAGGCGTCCCCCTTGTTTCCCTAAAATTTCCGGCAAGATAAAACGGTTTTTTTCCTTTTTTCCTTTTGGTGGCTTAAAAATTTCGTTATGCCCCAAAAAAATTTGGCGGAAAAGAGTTTCCTGGGGGTTTGGGGGGGGGGGGTTTGGGGGGGGGGGGGGGGGGGGGGGGGGGGGGGGGGGGGGTGGGGGGGGGGGGGGGGGGGGGGGGGGGGGGGGGGGGGGGGGGGTTTTTTAACCAGGAAAACTTGGTTTTTGGGGGGGGAGGTAAAGGGAATTCAATTCCCCCCAGTTGTAATTTTTTTAATTTATTTTACCACCGAAATTTAAAATTTCCAAAAATTATTGTAAAAAGAAAAAATTGCTCTTAAAATTTCCTTTACAAAATTTAGTAAAAATTTAATTACAAAAGGGTTTATAAATTGAAAAAAACTTAAAAACCTTTACTATTGAATTAAAAATTGTTAAAATTTCGGGTTTTATTAAGTTCCCTTTTCTTAACCTTTTCGTAAAAAAAAAATTGAAAGGTTTATTACGGGTTAAATTAATGTGTTTTTAATACCTTTTCCCCGGGGCCCCCTTGGACTGCATTTTTGGCATTCACTCACCGTCGAGTTTCTTGAGCCGAGTCAGCCCAGAGTCGCGTGAAGAAAGACGTGATGTATCGTCCAATTAATTCTAACACTGCTGAGGTCGCTGCCCCGTCACTCTAGATGAATACTCGCGCTAATGATAACGGTTTTCCTTGATTAATAGCGCTTGGTGAGCTTAAATTAACGTTATGCCACGAAACAGTAGCGACAGAGTACCTTCCGTGGCAGTGGGGGGGGGGGGGGGGTTGACCAGGCGTGTTAGGGGTGAGGGAAAGGAATTGCAATAAACCACACAGATAGATAGATAGATATTTATTGACCACAGCATTAAAAATTACACATATCATTGATAAAATAGACAAAACACATAATGTCTCAAAATTAAACTTTCCCACAAATTATAGTAACAAACTGCAGTGCAACAAAGAAAACTCCATAAACTACCAAACACACAAAATTCAACAATCAGGTCTACTACATATTGACACTACATCATTGACAAGATCAAAATTACAGACAAGATCATCAAGTTCCCTACATACATTACAGACAAGATCATCATTAAGTTCCCTATTACAGACAAGATCATCAAATCAATGTGTTTTTAAGTACTTGTGTCCCTGGACCTGGCTTACCCCAAAGATTTCAGTCACTTGCCTCTTCCACTACCTTCCTGACTTTGTGACTTGATGTTTCTCTAAGGTAGCTGTTTGGTGGGTTATTAGAAGCGGGAGGATTGCGAGGATTAACAGTGCTCTCTGCCGCTCTGTTTCCTGCCGGTGCATGGGTGGGTGGTGGGTGGTAGGGGGCAGGTGGGCGTGGTTCTGGGTGCGCTGGGTTAGGCTGGGCGTCGTGGAGCTTGTGTATAATCTTTTTAACCAGTTCTGAGACTTGTTATGAGGAGTCTAATGAAGTTCAGTGTCAGGGTGGCTTACTGTTGTACCTTTACTTATGTGTACTGTACCTTTACTGTATGTGTATGTACTGTGTATGTATGTATTGTGTATGTACTGTGCCTTTACTGTGCCTTTACTGTATGTGTATGTACTGTGTATTTACTATGTGTGTATGTACTGTGCTTTTACTGTACCTTTACTGTATGTGTATGTACTGTGTATTTACTGTGTGTGTATGTATTGTGCCTTTACTGTACCTTTACTGTATGTGTATGTACTGTGTATGTACTGTGTGTGTATGTACTGTGTATTTACTGTACCTTTACTGTATGGCTCTACCTTTCTTTACTATGCCTCACGTCTGCTTCTCGTCGTGAAGGTAATAACCGGTACCGTAAGAAAAAACAATTGCAGGGGAAACAAGGAGGGAACAAGGTCGAAACAGTAACACTTTAGGGACACCTTGTAAATATTAAGATGAAGGAACATTAAGTAGTGGAGGGTGGCATTATCTTTGGTAAGAATATTTATTTTACTGCCTCGGGAAGAAATTAAGTTTGATAGACGTCAGTTAGAGTTGGGTTAGTCTGTCTTAAGAACATAAGAAAATAAGGAAGCTACAAGAGGCCGCGAGACCTACACGTGGTAGTTCCTGTTACTTAATACTACCTACATCCACCTTTCATCCCCATCCATGAAATGATCTAGCCTCCTTTTAAAGCTCCCTAATGACTCTGCACTAACTACCTGTCTACTGAGTCTTAGGTTAACGAAGAATATGAGGCGGCGTCGGATCGCAGAGGGTCGTGGGAGGCGTCGGGTGGAACGAGGAGCAACTCGTCACTTTTATGACATCATTATCTCGCCCAATTAGGCTACCGGGCCTACCGAAGCACGAGGACCACCCTAACACCCCCCCCCCCCCTTTATACACACACACACACACGCACACACATCTCCAGCCCCCCAGTCCTCCCTTAACTTTACACTTCTCCATCCCTTCACTCATCAACCCTTCAATTTCATGTGAATCCTCCACCTTCCTCCCCACACTCCACTCCTCCACTCCACTCCCTGCCCACACTCCACTCCTTCACCCATCCACTCCATCACAACCTCACTCCCTTTCCATATCACAATCTTAGAAAACATGTAATGCTTTGAGTTAACCTTGAAGTCTCTCTCATTAGAAAAATCAGAATAGTAGGCTTTGATACACCTGTGGGATCCGTCCAGGTGTTTGGGGGGGTGAAGGGGGAGGTCATGGGGGAGGGGGGAGGGGGGGCGTCCACCTAGCATTCCTCCTCTATAATCAGTCGTGAGGTGATCTGTCTTAATCTTCTCCTCCACCTCAGCGTGTTGGTTTAGTGGTTATGACAAATTCCTGCCTGACTAGTCTGGTGGTGCTCTCTCGTGTCCCTCGTCCTCTCGTCCTCGCTGGTGATGATTACCAAGATAACATAGCCAGAAGGAAGATAAGAAACCTAAGGAAGGAAGATAACATAGCCAGAAGGAAGATAAGAAACCTAAGGAAGGAAGATAACATAGCCAGAAAGAAGATAAGAAACCTAAGGAAGGAAGATAACATAGCCAGAAGGAAGATAAGAAACCTAAGGAAGAAGATAACATAGCCAGAAAGAAGATAAGAAAAAGGAATGTGTGATAAGGATGGAAGATAACATAGCCAGAAAGAAGATAAGAAGCCTAATGAAGGAAGGTAACATAGCCAGAAAGATAAGAAACCTAAGGAAGGAAGATAACATAGCCAGAATGAAGATAAGAAGCCTAATGAAGGAAGATAACATAGCCAGAAAGAAGATAAGAAACCTAAGGAAGGAAGATATTACCTTTCAGTGTTGCGTCCTCGTGTAGCTTTAGTGGGTTTCTATGTTTGTTGTAGTTTAATTTTGAGTGTTTCATTGTGTTCCTTGTCTTTTATAGAGATGTCTGTATGTGTGTGTTTAATGTGTTGTTGGTTCCTCCTGCCTTTTGGTGTGTCTGTGTTGTGCCTCTTTATCTTTTACGAGGTTGTTTGTTTCCCTGAGCTCTTTCTTCGTGTCGTATCGTGGCTGCCCTTTAAATGGCTTCGCTTTGGTTCCTCCTATGTTTCCTTTACCGGTGCTACATGACTGACGGACCAGTGTTGCTTGATATTACTCGCGGTTAAGAGTGTTAGAATTAGTCGCCATTTGTTGTGTTGCCCCGTTACTTACCACATCAATTCCTGAAGACAACCGCAGCCAAACAAACCCGGGCGGCCACAAATTATATGTTTTTCAGGCAATCATAGACCGCTGCAATTCTTCACCGGCGCCGCCTTTCCACTCGCCGCGGAAAATAAATGACCAGAGGCAACGCTAATAATTACTCAGCGAGGGCGGGTCGATGGCGTGATCAAGAAAGACGAATGTGAGCCGGAACCTGCTGGGTTTGTTTATAATCGGTTCCTCCTTTTAATCCCTCGCGGTCTTCATGTTTCTTGAGCGTTGACTTGCCGCGTCAGGAAATTGACATGTGAGGCTCGTTCGCGTCGCTTTGTCTTTGATCAGGGAGAGGAGTGCGTGTTGGGCTGGTGTTGGTGATGTTGTTTGTCGCGTCCACCAGTTTATGGGTTGCTGGTGGAGTTGGGTTAAGCCGTTCCTCGGGTGTTGACCTCCAGCGTGGGCGGCGGGGAAGAAGGAAGGACAGCCAGTGACGCTTGACGGCTGCGTGATCCACCCACGTGTTTTTAGGAAAGATAGTGGGTTTTTTTTTACTCTTTTCACATATTGGATGTTTCGAAAGTGTGTTACATGCATTGATTGATGCCCGCCATGACCCTGTGCCCCTCAGTTCCTCCTCCTCCTCCTCCTCCTCCTCCTCCTCCATCCTCCTCCTCCTCCTCCTCCTCCTCCTCATCCTCCTCCTCCTCCTCCTCCTCCTCCCTCCTCCTTGGGAGACTGCTGCCTCCCAAGAAAGCCCCAGGCAAGGCTGCCCGCACCACCCTTGAACCTCCACACTGTGTTCACACCATTACAAAACACACATAACATGACCTATCTATCAAGCACTAAACCTACCCCCACAAACTAGTAGTAGTTAGCCATAGATTAAAGCTTTCAACTTTCCTCACAAATTCCATGCAGTTTTTCTATATTGCATGGTATCACTTCTTTTCCGGCCAGCTTCGGCTGGGGGGATGGGTGGGTGGGTGGGGAGGAGCCTTCTTACTTCCTATCCTTTCTCTCTTATTATCTAGTTAGTGTAGTGTAGTTAAAGCAAACAGTCTTTAAGGACCTATCGGTCTGTTGCTGTTTGTGTTTCCTTGTTTTCCTTTGTATTCCTCCTCCTCCTCTCCTCCTCCTCCTCCTCCTCCTCCTCCTCCTCCTCCTCTTCCTCCTTCTCCTCCTATGCTTCCCGTCCTCAAACACGTCACCCCCAATGGCAAAAAGTCCTTTACAAAACAGCGGGGTGCCACACCCTCTGCCGTGCTTCTTGCTTCATCCGTCACCCAGATCCGCCTGCGTGGGATTGTCGCCTCACTGTTCTCCTTGTTCCTGTTACCTCCTCCTCCTCCTCCTCCTACTCCTCCTCCCTTTCTCCACTCCTTCCTCCTCCTCGCCTCCTCCTCCTCCTCCTCCTCCCTTCCTCCTCCTCCTCCTCCTCCGCTCCTCCTCTCCTCCTCCCTCCATGCAGGACTCGAAAGGGATAGACTGGTAATAGGAGAGATAACAGTAGACGAAATATCAAAGTATTGGCTGAAACTTGACCCAGCAAAATCCGTGGGGGGGACGAAATCTCGCCGCGACTATTTCGCGAATGTCACAGTCAACTTTCGCCCCCATTAAAGATTATTTTCAATAAATCGCTATGTAAAAAAAATGTTCCTAGCATGTGGAAATTAGCAAATGTTACACCAATATTCAAGAAAGGGAGTAAGAGCCTCGCAAGTAATTATCGCCCAATTAGTCTAATGTCTGTGATTGTTAAACTATTTGAGAAAATATTGCGGGATAAAATAGTGTCTTTTCTCGATGAAAATAACTCAATACTAAACTCCCAGCATGGATTTCGAAATAAGAGATCCTGCTTAACAAACCTACTCGATTTTTTTTATGTCATTTATTCCAAACTGGGACGCTAAAATTCCCTCGGATGTAATATACCTTGATTTTCAGAAAGCCTTCGATACAGTTCCACATAAGCGACTGTTGACCAAGCTAAGGGCACATGGCATAGGGGGAGCAATTATGTTCATGGATTGGCGATTGGCTTTCAAATCGTAAACAACGGGTAGTAATAAATGGTGAGGCATCTGATTGGTTTGATGTCACTAGTGGGGTGCCTCAGGGCTCGGTCTTGGGTCCTACTCTTTTTTGATATATATCAACGATCTGGACTGCGGACTTGTATCTAAATATCAAAATTTGCAGATGACACCAAATTAGGCGGTAAAGCATATACTAGAGAAAACTGCGAATCATACAAAGTGATCTCGACAAACTATCAGATTGGAGTGATAAATGGCTATTAAAATTCAATTCGATAAATGTTAAAGTAATGCATATAGGCAACGATAACCTCAAATATAACTATCAAATGCAAAATAAATCGTTAACTGAAGTACAGCAGGAAAAGGATCTAGGTGTCATCATCAGTAATGATCTGAAAACCAGTTCGCATTGCTAGCTGCCAGTAAAAAGGCAAATATGATGTTGGGCTTTATTAAACGTAACTTTGAACATAAAACTCCGAAAGTAATGACACAATTATACACGTCCTTGGTTAGGCAGCACTTGGAATATGCCGTTTAATTCTGGTGCCCTGTTTCGTAAAAGATCAAGCCAAATTGGAATCAGTGCAAAGAAGAGCAACCAAACAAATTCCATCTCTGCGAAATTCATCTTATGAGAGAGACTGCGGAAACTTAATATGTTTTCCTTAAAGGATCGTAGAATCCGTGGGGACTTGATAGAAACCTTAAGATCCTAAAAGGTTTTGATGTCATTAATCAAGAGGACCTATTCGAGCTTTCAACTCAAGTGACAAAGAAATAATGGTTTAAAACTAAACGGTCAAACGTTGCATCACCCATCTCCGTAAAAATTATTTTCAATGTTAGAATCGTTGATCGATGGAATAAGTTACCAGCAAATGTTGTCGGAGCCAACACAATAAAATAAAATTCAAAAAACAGACTTGACGCGCACTGTAAAGTAAATGGGTATGATAGTGCGAATCGTATCTAGTCCCCCGTATCGATTAGTTGTAGTGGTAGTGGTAGTGTAGTTAGTATTTTTCATATCTATCATCTGCACTATGAAACTTCCAGTTCTGATCCCCTTTAGGGACATGGTATCATTTTCCAACTGTTTTCTTACAAGTAGTTGATAGTTTGTAGTATGTAGTTCAGGCAGATACCCTCGCTATGGACCAATAGGTCTCCTGGTGTCTGTTACTCCTATGTAATCCTATGTAATCCTCCTCCTCCTCCTCCTCTCCTCCTCCTCCTCCTTCCTCCTCCTCCTCCTCCTCCTCCCTCCTCCTCCTTTCCTCCTCAGTCTTTTCTCATCTAGCTCAGTCCCCTTCGTTTTTCGTGTTTCCATTTGTCCCGCTTCTCTTATATATGTACTCATGCTTTATTCCTTTGTATTATACACTTTCCTTCCTATCGTGTTTCTTTTTTTGTTCTCCTCTCCCTGTATCCGCCGCGTTCAGTTTTCCTTTTGTCTCGGTCACCTTGTCCAAGCTTATAACATCCTGGTATGCCATGGAGTAATTCTTTATACTCCCTGATCTCTCCTCTGTTCTCACATATCCCACGTCGTCGCTTGTAGAATTGAGAGCGTGGGTGTGTGCAAGATCTATAGACTTTTAATAGCATAGATATAGATAGATAGTACAGGTAGTATGTCTATTAATCTTGGGTGTGTGAATGTGACTGTCAACGCGTCACGAAACTCACCAACATCAACAACCATCACCAACATCACCACATCACCAACAAAAAACTCATCTTGTACTACGTTTATACCTCGTGGCCTCGTCTGTAGCGTAACGTCAATTTCTGTGAGTAGCTAAAGTTGCATGGTGCCTGTGCGTGCTTTTCCGGGTTCCCACCACTTCCACTGCAGCCTCGAAACCATTGTGAAGAAACAAGACTCTTTAACACGTCCTGACGATCATATTGGGTCGAAGGTCATATAGGTAGGGTCAACATGTGCCGTATTGAGGTCAAGCGTGTCGCACTTCACCGCCACCGAGCAAATAGATGATTGAGAATCGACTTCCGAACAGTTTGTCTTTTTTTATCCCTTGGACACGATGAAGGCAGTTAAGTGTGTGATCCGCTGGAGACTTGTTTGAGTTCTGGGCCACCAATGCAGTCACTCAGCGGCGCCTCAACCACAGCCAAGGGACGACATGACATCAAGGGACGACATGACATCAAGGGACGACATGACATCAAGGGACGACATGACATCAAGGGACGACATGACATCAAGGGACGACATGACATCAAGGGACGACATGACATCAAGGGACGACATGACATCAAGGGACGACATGACATCAAGGGACGACATGACATCATAGGGACAACGCCATGACTCTTCCCCTGGACCGCCTTCTTCGCGTGGTCTTTTGACAACTTGTGGAAGATTAGTGTTCATATGATACACCCACCCACCCACCCACCCACCACACACACACACACACACACACACACACACACACACACACACTGTCGCGTGGCGTAGTGGTCTAGAATGTGCTAGTTCGCTCTAAGGACCCAAGTTCAATTCCCGCTCAAAGAAAGCCGTGAGTGCCAATCAGGCCGTGATTGAATTACAAACACGATTTTATTTCTCAAATTCCATCAGCTTTCAGGAATTTTTTCATCTCTGTATGAAAACATAATTTTGAAACTAGTAATTTCCTTCGTATTGACTCGTGATGTGACGTAATGATACCTTCTTGATGTCCTGATTTCAGCAAATATGATTTTATTGACAAATTTCTCTCGGTACAGTTATGAACAATTGCAAGACACAGTATACTTCGTTGTATTGAATCGTATCAAGCCAAACAATCAGAGGTCTCAAGTAGGGTCTTTGTCGAGGTCTCACTGTCACCTACTGGAGGTAACAATTGGATCACAGGTTTCAAGACTTCGAGGTACGTAAATCCCGTGCTTGCTGTATCTCGTACGTGGTCTATTTCGTGCTGGGTCTATCGAGCAGCCAGGCTTTCACACGGCGTGGTCAATAAGGTGGTGAGGGGTCGAGTGTGGGGGAGGGGGGGAGAAGGGTGTTCTAGGGATCGACTTAGAAAGATGGGGACCAGTTAGTCAGTTAGTGGGACGAGTTAGATGAGTTAGATGGGGACGAGTTAGTTAGTTAGTGGGACGAGTTAGATGAGTTAGATGAAGACGAGTTAGTTAGTTAGTGGGACGAGTTAGATAAGTTAGATGGGGACGGATTAGTTAGTTAGTGGGACGAGTTAGATGGGGACGAGTTAGTTAGCTAGTGGGACGAGTTAGATAAGTTAGATGGGGACGAGTTAGTTAGTTAGTGGGACGAGTTAGATAAGTTAGATGGGGACGGGTTAGTTAGTTAGTGGGACGAGTTAGATAAGTTAGATGGGGACGAGTTAGTTAGTTAGTGGGACGAGTTAGATGGGGACGAGTTAGTTAGCTAGTGGGACGAGTTAGATGAGTTAGATGAAGACGGGTTAGTTAGTTAGTGGGACGAGTTAGATAAGTTAGATGGGGACGGGTTAGTTAGTTAGTGGGACGAGTTCGATAAGGTAGATGGGGACGAGTTAGTTAGTTAGTGGGACGAGTTAGATGAGTTAGATGGGGACGAGTTAGTTAGTTAGTGGGACGAGTTAGATGAGTTAGATGGGGACGAGTTAGTTAGTTAGTGGGACGAGTTAGATGAGTTAGATGGGGACGAGTTAGTTAGTTAGTGGGACGAGTTAGATGGGGACGAGTTAGTTAGTTAGTGGGACGAGTTAGATGAGTTAGATGGGGACGAGTTAGTTAGTTAGTGGGACGAGTTAGATGAGTTAGATGGGGACGAGTTAGTTAGTTAGTGGGACGAGTTAGATGGGGACGAGTTAGTTAGTTAGTGGAAGTCAGAAATTGGTCGATAAGGGGGTGAGGGGTCGAGTGTGCGGGGGGGGGGGGGGTGCCATAGGGATCGACTTTGAAGATGGGGACGAGTTAGTGGGAGTCAGAAATTGATCGTAAACTGCGGCGTCGATCAAGGCGCGGCGCAGGTACCCCTTGGCGCCCCACCTGATAAGACAGCCGGCGCCTAATTGACAGGTTACGTCCGCCGGGCTATCAATCTGTTTTGGGCCGAATAATTTATTGGGCGAAGCACCGACGAATGTGATTTATGTGACGTTGTGAATAATTGGGCGGAAAGCCGTCGTTCTGTTTTTTTGTTTTCTTCCCAGCAATATTTTTACCTGTTTATATTTTTTTAATTTAAGGGGGTTAGGGAAGAGGGTTTTTATCGAAGGATGTTTTTACGTCTGTGTTTATTAATTCGGTTTTTCTGTCTTATTACAGGTAAGAGTCGTGTCCCGCGCCGAGGTAAGTGTGAGGTGGTGAACGCAGGTCTACAATGCTTAAGTGGAGGTGAGTGAGGAGGGGAGATGAGTAGGGGTTTGGGAGAGGAGGAGGAGGAGGAGGAGGAGGAGGAGGAGGAGGAGGAGGAGAGGAGGAGGAGGAGGAGGAGGAGGAGGAGGAGGAGGAGGAGGAGAGGAGGAGGAAGAGGAGAGTTGTTGGAATGTATGAGGCAGGTTGTTTATGTTTTAGGATATAAAAAGATAAGAAAAAAAATGGTTCATAGTTATGTAGCGTCTGTAAATAAGAATAATTAAGTAAGAATATTTATACATCGCGTTATAGCTTTCTCAACAATTTCGTTTCGTATCCCGTGGAGGAAAGAAGTAACGATAAAGTGGGAGGAAGATGTCGCTGCTAACGGTGTCGTGGGAACTCGAGCGAGGAAGATGAAGTGATTACGATTGATGGAAGATTACTTTGATAGATTGAACTAATTTTTTTTAATATTTAATTTTATTGCTCAACCCCAAACGAGGCGCAACAGATTGAGACTGACGAATATACAGCTTGAAGGATCTTGTTTGTTGTTTGTTTGTTTGTTTGTTTGTTTGTTTGTTATGGTAATGGAAGAAAGAAGTTGGTGTTTTGTAAGCTTATATTCCTCTTAGAATCTCTTCCATTTTCTTTCTCTTCCATCTCAATATTTTCTCTCACCTTATTATTTTTTTCTTTCCTTCCCACTCCTCCTCCTCCTTCTCTTCTTTATTTACCCGTCCGTTCACTTTCACTTTTTGTATTTTTTCCCATTCACTTTATTCAATATATTATCATTAATATTTTCCTTTGTTTTTTGTTTCCTTTCCTTTTCTTTCCATGTCTGTTGTGTATGCTTCTTGACACCAGCACCTCTTCCTCCTCCTGTTACTCCTTCCTCTCCTCCTGCATCTCTTCCTCTTCCTCCTCCTCTCCTTCCTCTTCCTCCTGTATGCTTCTTGACACCAGTACCTCTTCCTCCTCCTGTTACTCCTTCCTCTCCTCCTGCATCTCTTCCTCTTCCTCCTCCTCTCCTTCCTCTTCCTCCTCCCCTTCTTCCTCTTCCTTCTCCTTCTTCCACTTCCTCCTCCTCTTCTTTCACTTCCTCCTCCTCTTCCTCTTCCTCTTCTTCTTCCTCCTCCTCCAAACAACTACACGTGTATAGAACAAGCCACGCGGGTTTTCTCCTAAAGCTATTGTTTTTAGGCTTCGTGGAAAGACTCGCTCACGTTGCCAGTCATCACGGGTCAGAAGAGGTCAAGAGGCGGGGCAAGACCATGCTAAACCCACAGACCCGAAAACCCAGAGACCAATATCCCATATAATTAATATATTTCTAGTCCTTATTGTCTTGTTACTGAGGCTAAAGTAGAAAAAATGCATAGTTTTCGCCATAATATATTAGCTTCCCTGCAGGAGAAGATGGTTTCTCCTCCCTCCTCCTTCCTCTCTTTGGTTTGTTTTGGGTGAGTTTGTTGAGATCTGTTCTTCCTCCTCCTCCTCCTCCTCCTTCTCCCCCTCTTTTTTGCGTTTGGTTTAGTAGGGCTGTTGCTGTCTGTTTTTCCTTTACATTCCTTTATAGATCTCCTCCTCCTCCTATGTACCGCCTGTCCATACTTTTTTTCTGCACATTTCACCTTTATGTCAAGATAACAAAAGTACATAAATTTTGAACTTTTTTTTTTTTTTTTTTTAAGTTTTCGAGAGTACTTTTTTTAGTATGCTCAGAAGGGAGATATGAAGCGCACCTTTTTGTATTAAGATTTTTGTACTAAGACATTACCCTTCATAGCATCAATTTATAATGAATGTTTGTTATTACGCATTTGTGGATGCGTGTGAATCCCATGCACAAGAGGTCATTAATTGATTTACGCAACTTACTAAATATGGTAGACAGACGACGTATCAAATAAATTGTGTATAGACGTTTAACACTAATATATGAGAAGGTAAAAGAAAATACGTGTTTCCCGTTATGGATGAAAAAAGAAGATATTTTCCAACCGGTTTTTGATTCTCAGTCAGTCGTTGTGTTGCATTACTACAATTTTCTTGATGTTGTTTCAAGGTTCAGCGGAGTTGCTGTTGTTGGGTTGTTGGATAAAGGGACAACAGCGATTCAAGGTTAATATAGAAGCTTTGTGTTGTAGTATAGATGCCTCCCGCCCTGGCGTTGAGATCTCCACTTCGGTAAATTCCTGACGAGGTGGAATTGTAACGAAATGTAATGGTTTGTTACAAGAAGAAAAAAAGTTAAAAATACAAGTTAAATACAGGGGGAAATACAGGGAATGAAGGTGTTAGGAAAGGTGGCTTGTAGATGCGAATGCGTGACGGGAACATAAGTGTTGTATTGGTTATTAAAAGTTGTGATTGTTTTGGTGATGGTGGTGGTGGTGGTGGTGGTGGTGGTGGTGGTGACTTGGAAGAATAACATGAATAAGTAATACACTTAATACTTAAGACAATATACGTACACTGGTATAGTTAGGTACCAAGTCCTGTTTAAGATACAAACCACATTTTTTTCTCTTTTTTTCTTAAGTTATACGTTAACAGATAACTGATAAAAACGAGTTAACGTAATACTGACTTGACTTGCATGATTTTTTTTCTCCCCTCTGAGTTCCTGTCGTCCTTCCGAAGTTGACCCTCGCCCCTTGACCACCCCGGTTGACCCTGAAGACACGGGGCGGCGCATCTCTGGGGTTGCCGAGATAGTGATCACTTTTGAGGCTGCCACACCTGCTTCCCCCAACCCCCAACCCCCCTCCCTCCCTTTCCTGCACTTCTTGCCCCTCCTCGATCCCGCCTCACGACCTGCTGATGGCTGGGATGATAACAGTGGTGTGGGTGATGGTGGCGGCGGGGTTGGTGTGGTGATGGAGGGGCGCTGATGGTGGAGTGGGTGGAGGTGATGATTGTCGTGTGAATTTGATTTTTGATGTGTAAAGATTTTTTTTGCCGTCTTGTGTGTGTGCGTAGTGTTATTTATGATTGGTAAGGATGTTTGTAGATTATTTATGGATGTTTGTCGGTGTGATGGATATTCGGCGACCGAGTTTCGTTATCATTTGTTGTTACTGTGTGTTGTTGTTGTTGTGTTGTATATATGGCTATTTGGAAACGTAATACTTAACATGACCTTGGCAACGGGGCACCATGACCTCATCTGCCCTCTACCCTTACGCCTTGGCCACTTCCTTCCCTGCTGTTCAAAGAGGTGAAGAGAACAGGGGAAGAATGAGGACAGGAATGAAGAAATAATGGAGGGCGAGAAGGCATGAAAGGAGATGCTGTGGTAGTGTCTTGACGGCGACCTACGAACAGCCTCCCCAGAGTAGCTAAGTTAGTTACAGATACAGTTAAGATAGTAATAGTTAGTAGTTAAACAGATAGTAGTAGATCTTAGTTACTTTGAGCCTCCCAACACTTACAGACACTCCGCCGGGCGTCCTCGGTCTTCCCTTCCGCCAGGGTGGAGGTGAAGGAAAACATGAAGGAAATCACAGCCGTATACCTGCCTCACGGAATGCCGCCCGTACCGTTGTGCAAACACTGTACTGATGGTCATTAAGGCGTCATTTTACCTCCATTTTACCTCAACAGTGCGATGAAAAATGTTAACGCTTTCACTTGCTACTTTTTCAAGACATCTTTTCAAATACAAAATTTACTTTACATGCTCCGCTGAATGCAGGTAAACGTGTATCAAACTGAATTACTTGATAGTGTAAGAACTCAACAGTTGACGGCAAAATATCATTACTCTTGTGGATGAATTGATGTGGAATTACCCCTGCAGCCGAGCGAGGGGTTAGCATGGTACACTCAAGCAGGAACAAATGTGCTAAAGTACAGCGTATGTGCGTTCAGGCGTCTCATCATCCACTGTTAACGTAGACAAATACATGGAATTATGTCTATTTCTTCAAGCATCAGCACCGCCCCTCTGCTTTGCTCCGGAAGGCGGGTAAGCATAAAACGTTTGTCTCTGCCTCACTACTCGTCTGACAGCCCCGTTTCCTCTCATCACTCGCTATCAAACCTGTTGCCTCGCACTTCTATACCTCCCCACCCTCTTAAAACCCACTACTGTACTGAAGAGGAGTGAAGACAGTTTCCCAGGACACTTGATAACCACTCTCATCAGGAACTACCACGTGTAGGTCTCGCGGCCTCTTGTAGCTTCCTTATTTTCTTATGTTCTTATGTTCTTATGTTCTCGCGCCAGGGTGAGGGGAGGCGCGAGGGGCGTGT
>JACEEZ010007896.1:77500-87500 GCA_016584305.1 Chionoecetes opilio | reverse complement strand
GGGAGAGGAGGAGGGAGGAAGGGGGAGGGGGTGTGCGCTATGTTGCCGTCAATGTACTGTACAGGAGGAATGCAATCCAGGCGCCACACTGTTTAATTATTGAACATAAAAGGTTCTGTTTTTGCTTGCGATGCCCGCGGTCTGATCGAAGATAAGAAGGCCAGTTTAGTAGCCACCCGAGCCGTCTAATTACAGCTTTAACTTAGGTAAGCTATCTCGCTCTCAGCCGCGTGTAGGGGCAGGTAGAAAAAAATATACCTGTTTGGCCCTCATCTTATTGACCCAGTCTCGTGGGTGGCATCTGAGAGAACTCCGGCGGGTGATTGAGTCTCGCCTCCTGGCCGCCCCGCCCCGCCCAGCGCGCCACCTAGGTCTCGCGTTTCTTTTCCTAGTCTTAATTGGTCTGAGTGATTGACTCCTTCGCTCCCAGACCCGTGTGATGAACGACGCCCATGACCATAATGAGAGAAAGTTGACCTCTGATTAAGGTGTGCTGCTCTGAGATTTTAATCTTGTCGGTGATTATCATTTAATAGATTAATTAGACAGGTAGTAAGAGGTCGTCATAAAGCTGTTTGAGGTGCCCTTGTGGGCCCTCCAGTCGCTCTTTGAGTCTGTGCCAACACTCTAATTTCATACAGTGAATTGTTGATAAAAACTGAACTTACGTCCACGGTTCATCTTTATAAAATATTAATTATTGTGCTGCCTTATGCGAGTCGAAAGAGATTTTCTCCTGCGAAGGTGAACTCGCCGTTGTTGTGCTTGGGAGGGAGGGAGGGGGGGAGGGAGGTAGGGAGAGAGGGAGGGGGTTTACGGCAGAACCATTCACTCCAGTGGGACGATTTATCAGTGTTGTGCGTCATGAAGACTTTCAGCTTTCCCCTGCATGGCGGTGCGAGTGTGTGTCGATTTTCCTCATGCAGGGAAAACATTAAAGTAACCAAGTTGATAAAGTATAAGTTTATTTTTTGAAAGGAAAGTATGAAAATAAGATAATGTTTATAAAGTATCCATTGAGACAAGTCTTAACCTTCGCTGGGTTTTTTTTATTGTGTTCAACCTTAGTTAGGCATGGCTTGTGGTTTAGATACATGATTAGATATGAAAGTAAACGGTTAGAGAAGTAAGTAAAAAGATGTGTAAAGATAATACATTATAGCCAATACCACAATATATTAAATCTGAACTTGTTTAACCTAGCATTGCATATATCAAAAGAAAAAAAATCGTAAAGTATAAAGAGTGTAGCATGAAATTAATAAGTTACGAGGAAGGTTCATGTAACAATTCTCAAGCCAGAGATAACAAGAGACACTTTGAATTTACGAAAAGTTGCTTCAAATCCCTCGTTGACTTTCATGATCTTCAAATTTGTACATGAGGATTTTATACGTTGTTTCCATCATCAGTTTCCATGAACAATGTGCTAATAGGTTTCCTGGTTATTTAGTTGATAAGTGAGTGTGTAATAAAACCTCAAACGCGGAAGTCAAGGTCAACACATTAGACGAAGCATGATAAAAAGGCCAAAATATCGCAGGAATGGAGAAGCTTAAGGGAAACGGAAGCTGATAAGACGTTAATTGGTGAAAAGAAGTTGAAATTGCTTTGTAATTGACAGAACTAAATGGTGGTTCAGGTTGAGATCAAGTAGTGGTAAAAACTGGATGGATGAAGAAGAACCACAACATTGACGCCCCACAATACCTCCCCTTCACCTCAAGTTATCCTTATCGCTTTGAACCTCCGCCTGACCCGCCTTGTGTTCCTGCTATCTCTTTGTGTGACTCTTTGCCTTTGTGTCCTTATCTTTCCCTTATCTCAACTTGCCATGTGTCTTTCTCCTTTGCTTGGTACTGTTTTGTATCTCCTTATCTTTTGTTTGGGTTATTGAATTTTTGTTGTTGGCATTTTGTAACTGTTGTTTTGTCTCCTTTCGTTTCGACATGTAGGCCTAATTTCAAAATGCCTTTATTGACTTTGCGGGGTACTGGTGCATCGTATATACCTGTCGTTGTTATCAGGATATCTTTGCATGTCACATGAAGCTGACTATTCATAAGACCATAAGAACATAAGAAAATAAGGAAGCTACAAGAGGCTGCGAGACCTACACGAGGTAGTTCCTGTAGTTCATGAAACTGAAATCCTGTAAAGACTTCTCTATATCCTTGAGGTTTTTTTTTTTTTTTTTTTTTTCTCTCTCTCTCTCCTCTCTCTCTCTCTCTCTCTCTCTCTCTCTCTCCTCTCTCTCTCTCTCCTTCTCTCCTCTCTCTTCTCTCTCTCTCTCTCTTCTCTCTCTCTCTCTCTCTCTCTCTCTCTCTCTCTCTCTCTCTCTCTCTCTCTCTCTCTCTCTCTCTACTATATTCCTTCGTTGAGGTTTTAAAGAGCTGCAAAGAGAGAGTGGCACGAGCTCAGTCTCTGGAGGAGGCAAACGGGTTTGTTGTTCCACCTTAAGCTCCGTTTTATTTTCAGCGCTAATCTCACTCGCTTATAGACTCCCATCTATCCACGTCGCCTCAACATTCTCTAGTGGCCAGGCGCCCTCCATCCTCTCGAAGCAGGATGATTTTAGCGAGCAGTCTTCCTCCTCTTCCTCCTGCTCTTTTCCCCTTCCTCCTCATGGTGTCTCGATGGTGTTGTATCGGCCCCAATCAGTCACCAGGACACGGATGGTTAATAAGATTCTTGGACCTGAGGAGGAAGGTCTTTGGTGCCGCTCACGAAGTCTCCCATAAGTCGTCCTTTGAGGTCCGATATTGCCTTCAAGTTAGTGGACATATTTTTTACGCTTTGGATTTTTTTTTTTTTTTTTTTTTTTGTAGGGGGGAGAGGTGAGTCTTCGTTTTTGGTTTAAATTTTTTTTTTCTTCTTGGTCATGTTTCATCATTATCTTTTGCTTCTGGTATTCTTCTTCTTCCTCCTCCTCTTCTTCTCCATTTCTCAAGGCAAGGAGTTACGGTAGCTATAAAGAGTGCGTTACCTAGAGTGCATTGGGTCGCGGCGCTGTACAGTATGTAGTCGTGTGCAATCTGTGTCCTCGTGTGACCGGGACCAGAATTCTCGCTTTCTAAACGCTGCGTCATCTCGGCCAATTGATCGCCGCGCTCTTATGGCCTAAAGCGAAGATTGATTGCGTCTCCGCCGCCGCCGCCACCGCCGCCGTCCCCTTCCCGACGGTGCTGAAGGAACGTGGTGAGCCTGTAGGAGGAAATGGAGCTCTCCCACTGTGATAATGAAAGCAGTGCTGTATATAAATGCACACACACACACACACACACACACACACACACACACACACACACACACACACACACACACACACACACACACACACACACACACACACACACACACACACACACACACACACACACACACACACGTACAGTACATTTGCACCCTTGTACGCACGCACACACGCTCACTGAAACAAAGAGGTTCTCCTTAAAGCACTGTTATGCCTTAAAGTTGACAAATGACTTCACTGCAATTACGTAGCCTTTGCAGGAAATCACACGAGAGAGGTAGAAATGTCTCGTAGGAACAACGGTGTCCTGTCTGGTAAGAGGCATTAGGGCCTTCAGTAGCGTTCTTCACTAGCTTTCATGCCTCACCACTCCCACCTTACCCCTCCCCTCCTCTCCCCCCATCCCCCTCCCTCCCTCCCTCCCTCTCTCCCTTCCACGCTTCTTTCCTCCTTTCTTCATACCGGAAGCAATCCGGCGAAAACAGGGAATTTCATTTCTTTTTTTTTGTTTGTTTCCATTTTTCGGTAAAGATTGAACTATATGGTGTATGAGAGAGAGAGAGAGAGAGAGAGAGAGAGAGAGAGAGAGAGAGAGAGAGAGAGAGAGAGAGAGAGAGAGAGAGAGAGAGAGTGGAACTTATGTGGAGGGGAAAAATTGCAGACTGACAAGACATATTGCAGAAACAGACAAAAAAACTGAGAATCATGTCATAATTTACTTGCTTGCTCAGGTGTGTTTGTAACCTGCGGGGGATAATAAAGTGCTCTCATCAAGTACACAAAACCTTACCCTTCCTTCATTCCTTCCCCCTTTGCGCCTTCCTTCCCTCCCTCCTTCCCTCCATCCTTCATTCCTTCTTCCTTCATTTTCCTCCTTCCCTTTCCTCGTCCCCTCCCTGCTTGATTTCTTCCGCTTCACCTTCACAATTGCAAGGAAGTTCTTAATACGGGTACATTTCCTCAACATGTCCAGAGGCAAGCACCAACTACCTACTGTTTGTGAGATACACACGTGCACTATTTGTTTCATATACTTTCCTGAGGGAGACTGCTGGAGTGTAAATTGTTAAACGGTAAGCAGTGACGCCTTAGGGTACGTCACATTCTCCCTCGTGACTTTGTTCCCTTCCTTGCTTTTCTTCCTCCTGCAGTGTTTTTCCTCCCTCCTTCCCTTTTCACTTACTCCTTTTTCCTCACTCCTACTCTTTTCCTCCCTCTTTTCCTCCTGCTGTTTTTTTCCTCCCTCCTTCCCTTTTCACTTACTCCTTTTTCCTCACTCCTCTCCTGCTCCTTTCCTTCCTTTTCTTCCTCTTACAGTTATTTTCCTCCCTCCTTTCCTTTTCACTTACTCCTTTTTCCTCACTCCTCTCCTGCTCCTTTCCTTCCTTTTCTTCCTCTTACAGTTATTTTCCTCCCTCCTTCCCTTTCCACTCACTCCTTTTACCTCGCTCCTGTTCCTTTCCTTCCTTTTCTTCCTCCCACAGTTCCTTTCCTCCCTCCTGCTCCTTTCCTTTTCTTCCTCCTACAGTTCTTTCCCGCCCTCCTTCCCTTTCCACTCACTCCTTTGTCCTCACTCCTGCACCTTCCCTTCCTCCTTTCCTCCTGCCTTCCGTACATCACTCGAACAAGTCAGTGCACATAATAACTATCATCAGTCACCATCGTGTCTATTGACTTGTTTCTTGTAAGACATTCTTGTTGAAATTTTGTTCTGAAGTAATCACGTTTTCTATCATGTAACTATCTCTCTCCTATTAGTTTTTTCCTCTTTTTCTATTCTGGGGGAGGAGGTTAGGGCGGAAATTCCTGTCTTTCTCTTTTTTCACTCATATGATCATGGATGTAATATGTAGATGATCCATGGCTATTAGGGTTGGTTAGACTATGATTTATTGGTCGTGTTGCGGTTTTTTCTCTTCCGCAACTTGTCTCTTCTTTTTTAATGTCGTTCTTTTTCAGGTGAAGCTTTCCGGTTACTCTTCGTCATTGAGTGTTGATAACTTAGTGAGCACCTTCGTACATTCCTGCGTTCATATTATTATTCTTTTGTATATGATTCATGTCTTCATTCCAATAAAAAATAATGGGGTAGTCAGTGTGTGTGTTTGTGTACGTGTGTGTGTGGTTGTGTGTGTGTGTGTGTGTGTGTGTGTGTGTGTGTGTGTGTGTGTGTGTGTGTGTGTGTGTGTGTGTGTGTTTCCAGAGATTGATGTTTGTCTCAATAGCTGTCTTCCTGCTTTACTTTACTCCCTGTCTGTCTGTCTGTCTGTCTGTCTGTCTGTCTGTCTATCTGTCTGTCTGTCTGTCTGTCTGTCTGTCTGTCCGTCTGTCTGCCAATCGTCTGTCTGTTCTCGCCGTTATAGGTTACATCTTTTCGTTTTTTTTTTTACGTTGAAATCTATAACGCCTGTAGGCTATTTTTATTTTGTCTTTTTGAGGTTTGAGAATAAGTCATCAAACTTTTTTTTTTACGCCAAGTTATGAAGCCATTTTTTTTCTGAACTAAAAAAATTCTGGCTGTAATTATTAATATTTTGGTTTTTCTCTGTCCTACTCCTGAGGTTTGATTTGTTGAGCTGTGTTGCGGACTTACCTTCCTTCCTTCCTTCCTTCCTTCCTTCCTTTCCATAACGGCTAATCTACCTTTATTTTGTATATTGCATTATTCTACTGCTTCTAGCCCGGACCTTCCTTCCTTCCTTCCTTCCTTCTTTCCTTCCTATTCTTTTAAATCTTCTATTCAGTGCTTTCCGATCAAATGATCTCTTGTTTTAATGTGTGTTCTTACCTAATATTCCTTACCTGATTTTTTTCTTCTCTCTCTCTCTCTCTCTCTCTCTCTCTCTCTCTCTTCTCTCTCTCTCTCTCTCTCTCTCTCTCTCTTCTCTCTCTCTCTCTCTCTCTCTCTCTCTCTCTCTCTCTCTCTCTCTCTCTCTCTCTCTCTCTCTCTCTCTGCTCCTCGCTCGCTCTTCTCTGCTCGCTCCTCCTCCTCTCTCTCTCCTCTCTCTCTCTCTTCTCTCTCTCTCTCTCTCTCTCTCTCTCTCTCTCTCTCTCTCTCTCTCTCTCTCTCTCTCTCTCTCTCTCTCTCCTCTCTCTCTCCTTCTCTCTCTCTCTCTCTTCTCTCCTCTCTCTCTTCTCTCCTTTCTTTCTTTACAAAATCAACAAACAAAATTACCTCAAAAACCGAACCAAGCTAGGACTTTCAACACCACTTATGATAAGGAAAAGCAAAAAGACACAGAAAGAAAAAGAAAAGTCTTAACACCTGAAGAAAGAAGCTCAGGTGTTTTATAGTTACTACGCGGCAAGAAGTCAAATGGAGGGACGTTACCTTACGGGTGTTACCTGCAATAGGGCGACAAAGTGAGAGAGAGAGAGAGAGAGAGAGAGAGAGAGAGAGAGAGAGAGAGAGAGAGAGAGAGAGAGAGAGAGAGAGAGAGAGAGAGAGAGAGAAGAGAAAAGAGAGGGAGAGGGAGTAGTGTAGTGTGGGGGGTGTTAACGGTGAGATGCGAAGTTTTGAGAAGTTTTGGGAAGTTTCGAAAAGTTTTGAGAAGTTTCGAGAAGTTTTGAGAAGTTTTGAGAAGTTTTGAGAAGTTTCGAGAAGTTTGAGAAGTTTCGAGAAGTTTTGAGAAGTTTTGAGAAGTTTCGAAAAGTTTTGAGGAGTTTTCGAGAAGTTTTGGGACGTTTTGAGAAGTTTTTGAGAAGTTTTCATAAGTTTTGAGTAGTTTCTAGAAGTTTTGAGAAGGTTTGAGAAGTTTTGAGAAGTTTTGAGAAGTTTTGAGAAGTTTTGGGACGTTTTGAGAAGTTTTGAGAAGGTTTGAGAAGTTTTGAGAAGTTTTGAGAAGTTTTGAGAAGTTTCCTTAGCCCTGAGAGACGTTGAGACAGTGCCGAGGGATAAACACCTTGATCGTCCTGCCTGATATGATTGCTGTAATTATTCGTCAAGACACAAAGACGGACGAGGCGGATGCAAGGTAAAATTAATACTAACCAGAAGTTGTGATTTAGTAGACGTGTCCTTTCATGTTTGTTATGACTTATGATTATACGCAATGTCTCAACTAGGACCTTAACCCCTTCACGCCCAGATCTTTCCATTAATATTAAATAGTCTTTTCTCAGCCATAAATTACGAAAAGTAACTGAATATACCAAATTACCTAGTGGACAAGGATTCTAAACAGGTCATAATATCTATATAATATTGCTTATGTTCACTAAAAATCGTCTAATGGTAGCCAAATTACAATGGAAACTACGCTCTGGGTCTCAAGGGGTTAGATTTATTTGAGGATTCGGTTGAGAAATTAGTAGCATGGAGGAATTCGAACTAGTCTCCAGGTATCCGGCATTGCCTCCACCACCATCACCTTCAGCTCGAAAGTGCAGGAAATTAATCTTACTCCTCGTAAAGCAATGTAATCATGTCGTCACCATTTATTTAATTTTGCAGCAGAAAGCTTTGTATTACTTGGCTTTTAGGAAGATACACATAAAGGAGAACAACACACACCTACCTACCTACCTGCCTCCTCCTCCTCCTCCCTCCTCCTTTTACTTCACTTGCATCTTCCTCATTCTCTTTCGTGGGTTAGTGTAGTACATTTAATCAGACCAGTAAGGAACAATGGGTATAATGATGTTTGAACTTCCATTGTATTCCTATTTATTCCTCCTTCTGTAAGTCACTCCTTCACTGTTTTCGTTTTCCTCCACTTTTTCATCCCCTTCCCCCTCCCCCCTCTTCCCCTCCCTCCCCCCTCTTCCCCTCCTTACCCCCTCTTCCCCTCCCTCCCCCTCTTCCCCTCCTTACCCCCTCTTCCCCTCCCTCCCCCCTCTTCCCCTCCCTCCCCCCTCTTCCCCTCCCTCCCCCCTCTTCCCCTCCTTACCCCCTCTTCCACTCCATACCCCCTCTTTCCCTCCCTCCCCCCTCTGCCCCTTCCTACCCCCTCCCCCCCTCTTCCCCCCTCCCCCCCATGCCTTGAAATCGTCGTGATGGCATGCATTAGTGGTGGGCGTGATTACTGTTCTTATCACCCTCTCCGCCCATCCTCCCACACTTACTCCCACGCCCATTCGGACACCCTCCCCTCCTCCCCCCTCCCCCCGCCCGCTCATGCCGCCCTCCTACTCTTCTCTCGTCCATCCGCTTCCCCCAACTTGATAATCGCCGTTTCATTTTCTCTCTTTTATATATATTTTTTTCATGGTTCTTTTCTTTTGTTTTAGTTGTTTATTCCATGGCTTTATTTTTTGTTTCAGGTATATTCGATTCTCTATTGGTTTCTTTTGTTCTCTCTCTCCTCTCCTCTCTCTCTCTCTCTCTCTCTCTCCTCTTCTCTCTCCTCTCTCTCTCTCTCCTCCTCTCTCTCTCTCTCTCCTCTCCTCCTCTCCTCATCTCTCCTCCTCTCTCTCCTCTCTCTCTCTCTCCTCTCTCTCTCTCTCTCTCTCTCTCCTCTCTCTCTCTCTCTCTTTCGTCTCTCTCTCCTCTCTCTACTCTACATCTCGCTCTCTCACTAACTCTTCTCCTCTCTCTGGCTCCTCTCTCTCTACTCTCTCTCGCTCGCTACGCTCGCTCGCTCGCTCGCTCTCTCTCTCTTCTACTCTCGCTTCTCATCTCTCTCTCTCTCTCTTCCTCTCTCTCTCCTCTCTCTCTCTCTCTCCTCTCTCTCTCTCTTCTCTCTCTCTCTCTCTCTCTCTCTCGTCTCTCTCTCTTCTCTCTCTCTCACCAGTATATATTCACTCTGTGGCAATAACGTTTCACTTCTCGCACCTACAAAAAACTACGCACTAGAAGACTAAGAAACTTTATAGCCTGAAATGTAGCGGCGAATCACTCTACTACTACTACTACTACTACTACTACTTTTTTTCTACAAGATACCTCCACCGATTGTTTATTTGCGGACTCCATTAACTGGAGGCCAGTAGCCCCAACTCTGATCGCTACTGACTGTGGCATCCAACCATAGGCTACTACTACTTATCCACTACTTACTCTCCTCTCTCCGTCATCTACACTAATATGCCGCTCTCCACTACAGTGGCCTGGTAGTTCAGGCCGTCTAAATCGATGGTTGTGGGGGTGGAGTATCTAGTACCCCTGAGACATAAGAGGGCAGACCTGAGCAGGGAGAAGGAGAGACGGCACCTCATCCAGGCGACAACGTGGCTCCTTGGCTGGTGCTTCTTTTCTGCCATTACATCTGCTAGTCTTGAATAGAAGCACTTGGCCTTGGGGCCCATCCCGCCTGACGTAGTGAAAACCAGGGGTGTGAAGGTGCCGTGGTCTACATTTCGGATCCTATCTCCATAACTCCTGATTTTTTCCCGTTCATTCTTTTGGTGAGCAGCTTCCAGTGGGATCCTCTGGTAGCAGGCGGCCATTGGATCGAAGATTCTGATGTCCATGAACGCTCTCTGTCCTCTGGTCCAGAAACCACGAGCACTTACGTCCACTCGGGCATCGTTTGTGGTGTTGGCCGTCCTGTACTGCACGTGTTCGCCATTCAGGGGGAGGAGGGTTGGTTCGGTGGTGACGTCGCGGCATACCTCCCTGAGCATGCTGGCCGTCAAATCTCTCACCTCATCGTGTCTGATGCACACGAATCCTCCCTTTTTACATGTCATTGTATGGTCGACGCTGTTTGGATCTCCACATACACAGGTTTTGGGTAGCCCCTCCACTGGCCAGCCATACCTCAGAGCAACGGCATCTATGACTACTACTACTACTACTACTACTAC
>JACEEZ010007896.1:45000-70000 GCA_016584305.1 Chionoecetes opilio | reverse complement strand
GTGGTGTTATTACTATCATTAATATTTTATCATCAGTGTTGATAATGCTACCATTATTATTATTACTACCATTATCATATATTATCAGCTGTATCTTTATTATAATTCTTTAGCTTCAATCAACTTTATTCAAATGTCAGTCTTATCTCTAAGGAATTAAATAATTATAGAGAAAGAGAACCAGAGTCAAGAGGAAAATTATAATAGATGCAGGAAACAAAAGAACACACGAATGATGGTGATGCTGTAAGTTGTAATGTCTTTCTTTGTTTATTAAGATATAAGTGACACAAGATTGACTTTAATATCTTAGTACCTCCCAGGCGTTCAGCTTCTTTCCATTTCCTCCTCTTCCTCCTCCTCCTCCTCTTTCTTCTCCCACTGCCGTAAGCTCGATTTAAGTGCAATAATAATGGTAATCGCTGCAAGGGTTCGACCAAATTAAGACGCCATTATTTTTAATTTGCCATTCACGGAACTCCTCTCTCACCCCCCCCCCCTCTCTCCACGGCACCTTCCTCCGTCCCTCCCTCTCCATCACTCCATCACCACCAATCCTCCTCCTCCTCCTCCTCCTCTCCTCCTCCTCCTCTCCTCCTCCTCCTCCTCCTCCTCCTCCTCCTCCTCCTCCTCCTCCTCCTCCCTCCTCCCTCCATCCTCCTCCTCCTCCTCCTCCCCTCCTCCTGTTTCTCTTCCTCTTCCTCTTCCTTACCCAACCAGCCCAAAACCTTTCTATAAGATGAAATTTGTGACTTTGTTTTGTCGTCTACTTAAATTTACGTGGAAGTTTGTCTTCTTTCTCTTTGCAACTATTTACACACACACACACACACACACACACACACACACACACACACACACACACACACACACACACACACACACACACACACACACACACCACACACACACACACACACACATATACAAACACATACACATACACACACACACACACACACACACACACACACACACACACACACACACACACACACACACACACACACACACACACACACACACCAGGCACTTTGGGTCTCGTGTGCCTCAGAGGTAAGTTATTGCAGCGTTAATAGTGTCATTATCGTAGCGTCATTACCTTAGTGAACCTCATCACCGGCGCCATCAAGGGGACAGGTGTAATGTGCAACCTGGTGAACCTTGACACTTTCTCTAATTTTGCCCAACCACTAACACTGATGCCGGTGGTTAGTTCTCACTCTGCTTAAGCTCTTCCTCTAATATTCATTCACACTCCCTTATGTATACTATATTTCCTCTACCTATTAGTTAGTACATCTATTTCCTCTCTTATTTTCCCTTATCCACCTTTAGTTTTTTGGGTCTCATCGATATGTCATTTTTCTTGGATTTTTTCTCAGTTTCACTCCACGCACTTTTCCCTCTTTCAGTCCTCAATTTGTACTTTTAGACCTTAACTTTTCAGTCCCTACCCTCTTTCGTCCCTTATTTTCCCTTATTCACTTTCAGGTTTTTGGTCATTCATCCATCTGTCATTTTCTTAGATTTTTTCCTCAGTTTATTCCCTCACGATTTTCCTTTCAGTCCTCAATTTATACTTTTAGACCGTAGCTTTTCAGTCCTACAGCCTTGCCATCCCTACCACCTTGCGCTCTCACACGCATCTGGATTTACCTCTTCTACCTTCATCTATACTAGGCCTCTCATAAGACACCCTGATGACTTTAGTCTTAATACAACCTTCCCATGACGGCGTTAAGTACATGAAGAGTCTTTCAGGGTAATATATACGGTGACACTAAAGAGAGAGAGAGAGAGAGAGAGAGAGAGAGAGAGAGAGAGAGAGAGAGAGAGAGAGAGAGAGAGAGAGAGAGAGAGAGAGAGAGAGAGAGAGAGAGAGAGAGAGAGAGAGAGAGAGAGTCACACACACACACACACACACACACATACTTACATACACATACTTACATACATAACATTAAAAGCATTCGAAAAACGTAGCTCCTTCGAACCTCATCTCCTAACTCGAATACAAAACAAAAAGTATCAGTCAGTACTACGCGTTTTTTTCCTCATCATTAAATATAAATCTTGCCTTCGTGATGACAGGGAAGCCAAAAGCTAAAAATGGTGTAATAACTGATGAGGGGAAAAAAGAGTGAGGGAGATGCAGAGAGAGTCAGTTGGTATTACCCACTATACGTATTACTTCCTCTTTTTATGTGGCATCCCTGAGGACCCTGAGGCGTGTAGCTTTTTCACGTTATCGCCGCATCCAGACTGCCCCGGCGAGGTTAGGACTTCTTGCGGCCAGATAAGCATCGAGGCCCTTGATCGTGTGTTACTGGTGTTGTTTTTCCTTGACCCGGACGATAATTCATGATGTGGCAAACCCTGTATATAGATTGTGAGCCTTTTGAAGAGAGACTTGATTAGATTTTAGTTAGAAATAAAGAAAAAAAACCATTGTATTTTGACTAATGTTACGAGAATGGGTAGATAAACGGCGTCTCATAGGATTTTTTTTGCATATTGTCATTACATTTTAAAGATGATGGCTACCTTTATTCACTATAAGACAATATTTCGGTAACTACCACTCAGCGCCGTGCCAGGTCATGCAAACTCTTAACTCTTGTATATTTTTGTGTCGCCGGAGATCTGAGGTGTGAACGTGTGCGGTCACTGATCCATCCAGCACAACATTTTACTGTTTTCTAACCATTATAACTCTTTGTCATCACAAGTACGTGTATGATTTTTGAGGAAGTAGTGTATATACGTAGAAAATTGTGTGGATAGGCCAGAGAAAGTACAATATCATGCTTGCCACAATCTTGTATACACCAAAATGAGTTGCTCGACATAATTCGCGCACTATTCCATAAACAAAGTCGCACAATGATGAGTTTTGGTGTTCGCGGGGCTTGAGGACGACGACGACATCCCCGCCATGAGCACGATGTCATACGAGGGTCCTGGGGCGACATGAACATGATTTATCAAACAATAAGGTCCATCAATTACTTCTTTGCTACACACCTTTCCAATCTGTGCCAAATAGCTAACATTCGCAACAATGTGAACCGAAAATACTCAGAAAGTTAATTCAATTTGATGATATACCATATGACTCCCGCATATACACAATTTTTGGTCTCTCAGAAAGTTCATCTAGATGTTCTTATAGGTTAGGGAAATATGTTACCATTTGTGTTTTTGTATTTATCTCCTATTTTCCATATCTCTCCTGTTTCTTTATTTATTTTTATTCATCTCTCCTCTCCTAAGAATTACATGAAGTATTATTTTGAGTCATGGCAGCCTCGGTTTACTCTTATACCAGCTTGATGACGTGACGACTGATCCCTTTCTCCTCTTCCCCAAATAGAAATCAAGCTTTATAGACCGAGTGTGTACCTGTGTCTCTACCTGGCGAGTGTACGCGTTTCATCAGGTGGGCCAGGAAGACAGATGTGGCAGGGAGTGGAGGGAGTGGAGGGAGGTGTGGAAGGTGTGGAGGGCAACGGATGGCTTGAGGAGGAAGGCGGCGGGAGGGGTGGAAGGGGAGTGGAAGGGGAGTGGAAGGGGAGGTAACGGGTGGTGACAATTATAGAGAATTATCGACGAGGAGCGGCGCCCAGACAACAATGATTCTAATTACCTTGAGTCTGGGAGGGGAAGAAAGGGTTAAGAGGCGTAACCCTTCCCGCGCAACACCAGTGGCTGGAGTGTAATACCCACCTCACATTACCTCTTTAGCGGGTGTTGCCTCGAGACGATTGAGGTGCCTGGACGTGTTATCTCCGTAATAGAACAACACCTGACCCTGCACCACCTAACACCACTCGCCACGCCGGAGAATAAACCCCAAATCTCGTTACCCTCAAAAGGCAAGACGGGAGAATTACACCCTCAAGTCTTATAATCTCATTGAAACTCGCTACTGCGATCCTCTTCGGAGCCAGGTGATTATTACGATAATTCTCAGGGGCGTGACGGTGAGCGATAAATCAAGCAGCGTTCCCTCGTACCCCCTGCCCCTGGTGACCCTCCACGCAGGCGCCACCGTGTCCCTGCCCCGCCGAGGTGACACACACACACACACACACACACACACACACACACACACACACACACACACACACACACACACACACACACACACACACACACACACAGGCAGGGATCACTTGCTCCTCCATTCTCTGGCATCAAAATCACCACAAACCAAAACACTTCCTTTCACTCGTCGCTTGAAGCCTGAAATCTTTACGAAATCATTAAATACAAATCTTTTCTCTACTTCTCCCACCGCGACTCAGCAAAACATCTGGTCTTATACCCACACTTAATGCATGTTGGAGATTCATTTTCTATACCAGCCCGGCCATGAGACTGATCTTTTCGTCTTCGCTTCGCTGCCTAATAGCCTGAAGATCGATTTAACGGGGTTTGTGTCGTGATTTTTGTTGTTCTGAGGTGATGATGGAACCATTAGTAGCGGCGCCCTTCCCTGATGCCTCCCCGCCTCCTGGTGACGCCTTAATGAGACCCTGAACGAAACACATTCAGCTCGTGACGTGGGTGATAGCGTCTCTGCAAGGAGGATCAGGAAGTGGAGGGTATAAATAAGAGAAGAAAATGAGGATCAGGAGAAGGAAGTGGATGATATAAAAATAGAAGAAAATGAGGAATAAAATAGGAAGAGAAGAAAACTGCCTTGGAGACTTTGCAGAGAGGATCAGGAGAAGGAAGTGGAGGGTATAAAATAAAAGAAAATGAGGAATAAAAATAGAAAGAGAAGAAGACTTTAGTAGAGGTGCAGGAAGGTGTGAAGAGAGAGAGCGAGTGTCTGAAATTGCTTTGTCCTCCTAATACCTGTGTTTTCCTCCCACGAATCAACGAACGTGTGGGGGCGTGAACGTGCCACTTGCATCCACGGGGTGACGTGAATAATAGAGGAAAGTGTGGTGTTATATGGAGAGAAGAGAGAGAGAGAGAGAGAGAGAGAGAGAGAGAGAGAGAGAGAGAGAGAGAGAGAGAGAGAGAAAGAGAGAGAGAGAGAGAGAGAGAGAGAGAGAGAGAGAGAGAGAGAGGAGAGAGAGAGAGAGAGAGAGAGAGAGAGAGAGAGAGAGAGAGAGAGAGAGAGAGAGAGAGAGAGAGAGAGAGACGTATCATGCTATGAATGAGTCGAAACTCTCTAAATCATGACGGTCAAGTAAGGAACCTCAAATTCACAAGGAATGAGAGCGAGAAGGAGGAGGAGGAGGAGGAGGAGGAGGAGGAGGAGGAGGAGGAGGAGGAGGAGGAGGAGGAGGAGGAGGAGGAGGAGGAGGAGGAGGTGGAGAAGGAGTAGAAGAGGAGGAGGATTCACCTAAAGGAAAGAAACAATGACTGGTTGCGAGGCGGAGGGCGTTGTGTGGGCGAGAATGAGCCTTGTGTCAGGGCGTGAGGCAGGCGAGACAACAAGACAAGGCTTCTGAAGGCGTCAAGATCCGCCTCTTTTTGTCACCAGGGACGCAGGACCAGCCGAGGACGAAGGAGACCTTAGCTTTCTCTCGCATCCAATATTTTACTGATAAATATTTATAGATCCGTAAAATAAAGTTGGAGAAAAGGGTAAACCAGTTGTGTGCATAATAACTTCAGGCGTAGCTTAGCGTCTGTCTCCTGTGGGAAGTAGTTATGCTAGTTAAGCCGCTGAGGAAAAAAGGACTAAATGCATAAAACAGGAGTTAATGTCAATCGTACGTTAGGCTCAGTGTGAAGGGGAATGTTGGGAGGGGGGGGAGGGGTTAAGGGAGTGAAATAATGGCTAGTAATACCGCAGAGTGTAAAGGGAGGAAGGGAAGGAGGGAGGTAAAAGAATGTGAGGAAGAAAGGGACAGAGGGATGAAAGGAGTGAGGGACAATGGGGAAAGGAAGGATGGAAGATGTGAGAGAGAAGGAAGGAGAAAGTAGGGATGCGAGTTATGACATGATTGTAAAACCATACATAGGAAAACCAACTGGAATCCTTAAATAGGATTGTTTACACTATTCCCAGATGATATTAGAATAAATATTACGATAATGGTAATGATTGTTGTTATTACAGTAAACCCACTCTAATTCGAACTAATTGGGGAGAGACCTGGGTCGAATTAACCGAAAGTCCGAATTATCCGATGATTACCTCTAGCCCCTCCACACAATAGTAAGTTACTCAAACATGCCAAAACAGCACAGATTATATTACGTGTACTCACCCAAACCATTGTACATGCAGTTGCACTTATCTGCCATAGTTTTTTAGTTCAAGAAAAAAACGTGATTTACAAAAAAAATCAAGGCATACCCCTTCCAAATTTGCAATATTTTTTGAAAAATAGATTTGCTTGAAAATTTGTTCCTAGCAGTTATCGGGCACGCTGAACACGAATGTGGAGTCAGTTTTCAGTTACAGTGATTAAAAGTCCCTATTTCAGCCAATTCACAATGACATGATACTTCCAGATTTTCCTCAAAAATCACAAATAAGACAAAACTTACTACAAGAGATAAAAATATGATAGGCATTGCTAGATTAATCATTACTTAAATACAGCGATCAGTATTAGTATGTTCAGTATTAAAAACATTATTATTAATTCCTATTTGAGCCACCCATGCGATTGTCAAAGTACTGATAAACACCTAGGAATACAATCCTGTGGGACTTCTAATACCCTATATGACTCCTGTAGGATGCATGAAGAAGCGAAGAGGTCCGTGAAGGACTTTGAAGGATTGTATACAAAGCGAAGGATACTTAAAAATAATAGTTTTTCCTCCTCCCATTTCCTCTCCCTTTCTTCTCCTTCTCTCCTCCCTTTCTTTTCCCACCTCCTTCCTTCGCCTCCCCCTCTCCCCTCCTTCCTTCTCGTCCCTTCTTCCCCTCCCCTCCTTCCTCCTCCTCTCCCCTTCTTCCTCCTTCCCCTCCCGCCTTCTTCCTCCGCCTATCGTATTTATAAGATAATTATAAATTATCATATATCAGATCACGCTAGGCAGCCACGGCACGCACCGCATGGGAGAGGTCGGACTCCCACTAGTAAGGCTAAGGATAATTTAAACTTGCTCGAACTATGGAAAGTTATTGAAAAATTTGAACTGGCCTGAAACAGGTCGAATTATCCGAAGTTTGAATTATACGGGCTCGATTTAGAGAGGGTTTACTGTATTAGCTTTTATCATTATTATAATTATTTTGTTATGTGTTGCTGCTGTTTATATCACTACTACATAATTAGCATTCAGATACATATACTGCATTTCCACCACGTTCAATTGCTCTTTGTCTTCATTCTAGACCTCCTCATCTACCTGATTGTTGTGCTTTTCATAATCTTTTATCATTATTATAGTTTGTTATGTGTTGCTGCCATTCATATCACTTCTACGTAATTATCCTTCACATACTTATACTGCATTGTCCATCACGTTGTCCTACCCCTTGTCCTCATCCTAGGCCATCTTATTCACCCGGTAATATGGACACCACGGGGCACCACTGTTGGCATTATAGGTAAGGTAGGATCTGTATGTTATTTCATGCATGTACCTTCTTCTTCTTCTTCTTTTTTACATGCATGAAATAAACTTATAGATCCTACCTTACCTATAATGCCAACACCACAGGTACTTCCTTGAGTTATACTGAGTGACGAGAAGCTGATCAGTGGGCACGAGGAAGCGAGGCGACAAAGGGTACTAATTCAGGATACAAGACTATATAATCCGACTATACTTCCTTATGTTATGCTGAGTGACGGGAGACTGATCATTGGGCACGAGGCAACGAGGCAACGACGCAACCCAACACACAACCCGACCTCCTCCTATAGCTGACGGCCCTGGCTTGTCACTCAAACCACTTCCAGGCACACCTCCACCACACGCTTGCCACGCTCGCCTTCCCCTTCCCCTCCCCCTTCCCCTTCTCCCTTCTTCCTCACCGCTGCATGGATCTCTCCGTGACCCGGGAAGCCCACACGAGCGAGACGTTATTCAGTTTTTTTGGCCTCAAGTCATTCCAAACACTAGTACGTAATACCGGTCCGCCATGGGATTAACGGCACTGTTGTATACCATTGTGTGTATGTGTGTATAAGTAAACACACACACACACACACACACACACACACACACACACACACACACACACACACACACACACACACACACACACACACACACACACACACACACACACACACACACACACACATATATATATATATACGTATATTGGTTTGTTACATATTTAAGAATAGTCAACTTGCACTGTGATTCAAATTATGTAAATCTCCAAGTCAGGTAATATTTTACATGCACCGTATTTATTAGCCAAGTGTTTTTCCAGAGAGAAGATTGATGTGACACTAAGTGGATTCAATCGTATGATAATTTGGTTTTACAAGGAAGGTAAGAAATGTTTTGCCGGTATAACTAAGCTCGTTTACCTGTGTTCATCTTCTTCATTTACTAAATTCTTCTTACATTCTCTATATTTAACATTTTCCATAATCATCGCAATGTCTGGAGAGAGGTGAGGTTAAAGAACAATAAACTCATCCGTCTTATTTTAGTGCTGAAGTAAGAAGACGCGTATAAAGCACAGGGAAGGGAAGGTGAGGCAGAGGGTGGCAGGCGTGTCAGGGTGGAGAGAAAGAAGTAGAAGGTGTGACGTTATCAGTTGGGACCAAAAAGTGAGGGAAGGAAAAGATGCATGTGTTAAACAATTATTTTTAGGTTTGGCTTAGAAGAAGTTTATAGGTGCATGCATACTAAAGAGAGAGAGAGAGAGAGGAGAGAGAGGAGAGAGAGAGAGAGAGAGAGAGAGAGAGAGAGAGAGAGAGAAGAGAGAGAGGAGAGAGAGAGAGAGAGAGAGGGGAGAGAGAGAGAGAGAGAGAGAGAGAGAGGAGAGAGAGAGAGAACTGACACAGAGAGACTACAGGAGCGGTTGGGGAATTTACCACTACAGGAACTACACGTGTAGGGTCTTGCGGCCCTGTAGCTCCTTATATTATTAGTGCTTCTTAAGAGAGAGAGAGAGAGAGAGAGAGAGAGAGAGAGAGGAGAGAGAGAGGAGAGAGAGAGAGAGAGAGAGAGAGAGAGAGAGAGACACAGAGATTGTTTATAGTGTAGTAACTCGTAGAGGAAATAGAAAAAAAGAATATAAGGCGGCAGAGACATATAGTAGTCAGGTCTATGAGGAAAAGGAAGGTGGCGGTAGCTAGCAATGACACCACAAAGAGTTATATGTTCCTATGAGTCTCTGTAATGGTGTTCTCCAGGCGAAGGTGCGATTGTTCTCGTCTCGTAAGCGCCATTATATAACAACTTCATGGGAACAAATGCAAGGCGATATATCAACTAGTCAGACAAGAAATATATAGGCCGGAGTTATTGGGTTATTAAGCGCTCATTATGGTTCGTAAAGATGCCTTATTCGCAGTGCCTGAGTTATTTTGCTCCATTGAGGAAACTTTGGATGTAATTACTTGACAAAACACTCGTTGATATATCGGCACAGGGGAGTGAAAAATGGAAAGTTTGGTCATTTGTGAGTGTCTGGCGTCGTTCCGCAGGCCACGTTCCCAACCGTTAATAGAGAGAGGGGGGGGGTTGAAAGGGGAAGGGTTGGGGGCCTGGTTGGAGTGTGGGGGGGAGAGGGGGAGGGAGGGGGAATTGCAGCCTTGTATTCTCTCTCCCTCACCAATTTTTTCCCTTCGAGTTATCTACTGCCAGCGTTACTTCATTCTTCATCTTCACGCTAAGGTAAAAAAAACTCTCCATGTCTATAATTATTTTTCTTCCCTTATAGTACTTTGAAATAAGAACATAAGAAAATAAGGAAGCTACAAGAGGCCGCGAGACCTATACGTTGTAGTTCCTGTAAAATGCCTTGGAAAAAAACCACCCTTTCTGGTCCCTACTCGTCGACGCCAGCTTCAGTAAGAGCTCGTGCCTTGTTCACTGGAGATCTGGTTCACTGGGGAGCTGGCGAACAATTAACCAGGGAAGGAAGCAGCACGTCCCCTTTTGGTGAACTGTCTTTGGTACGTGTCTGACGCCTCGGCGCCCGCCAAGACAAGGCGAGGAAAGGAAGCCAACAGCACAAAGGCATTATTAACAGTGCGCTGATGAGTCGCCGCAGCTCCCTATGTCGACGATGATTATTGAGCTCCTGACCACAATGGGGTTATCACAAAGGTACCGACCGACCTGGATGCGTCTCATCACTTATAGAGTAGACAAAATCTCATTCCCGGGCGAAGATGAACGACTGGCTGGTACAAGTGCTCTAGGAAGGGAAGGGAAGGGAAGGTAAGGGGGAGGAGGTCATGAGGGTAGGGTGGTTTGGGTTGTTTAGTGGGGTGGGACGGAATGAGGTGTGGGTTTTGCCGCCTTATAGACTGTTAATGCTTATGGCTGATGTGGGAAGCAGCGGGACTCATGTGCACGCGTATATATATATATATACACACACACACACACACACACACACACACACACACACACACACACACACACACACACACACACACACACACACACACACACACACACACACACACACACACACATGCACATGCACACACACACACGTTGCCTCGACGTGAAAACAGACGCACGATGCATTTTTTCGCGCCTGCACACACACACACACACACACACAAAAAAAAACCTCTGAACAACCAAAAATAGAACACCTCATCACGTGTCATCTTGCCGTTCACCTGTACCAGAAAATAACCTCAAACAGAACACCAGTTTGGGACGCGTCGCACACACGTATATATCTCGGGCCGGCCAGGTATAGCGGTCGGTCCTTCCCGTACGGTAGGTACATGTATGAGCAATGTTCTCCACGTCTTTCTTTTATTTATCTTTCACCATTCAATTACCTCATACGGCGTAAAAAACACACATCGAGTCATGTTTTCACCCACAGAGAGACGAGTGATATATATTATACTTCTTGGCTACGTTTTCACAAGTCCATGAGCGATAGGGTTCCTTCAGTCTTTGTCAACATAAGGCTAAATTGGGACGTTGGAAGGCGGCGAGGACATGGATGGCGGGACTGTGCGTAAGGCGGGTGTGAATTATTGTCATAAAGGATGAGATGTGCGTCGGGGGTGAGTTGTGGCGAGACATGACGATGCAGGGCGGTGTGAGGGATGAGTTTTGGAGGTAATTGGTGGTGGTGCAGCAATGACGGTCGTTATGAGGGCTTGCAAATGGAGATACGGACGTGGTTTTAAAAGGATTCGTTGGGCGGCGATGTGATAAACCCAAGAATAGGAAAATGCCTTGAAAAATAACTTCTGCCAGGAGAGTACTCATCACACACTCGTCCTCGATCTTTGTCGCTACTTCATAACTCATGAGTTCACTTTGTTAAGATTTACAGGCGACCTGATGTTGCCATAATGTATTACAGGTAGTCATCAGTCACGCCTGTTTTTTTTTATTACTAGTGGTGGTGGTGGTAGTAGTTGTAGCTGTATGTTTGCCAGCACAGGAGATACGCAATATGAATCTTACACATTTCATTCACATCATATATATATATATATATATATATATATATATATATATATATATATATATATATATATATATATATACTTTTCTTTTCCGCATCGAAATATTACACAAATCATTATTTGAATCAGTTTATATTTTGTAAAGTTGTAAGGTTAATGGAAAGAATAGTAATAGCTGTCAATGTTTGCATTCGACTACACATACACATCCTTTGCACTTCCACATTAGTCAATTAGGTAATCATTTAGTGAAATAAAATCTTTCATGAATGGAGAACTCTCTTCTAGTATCGCAAATTTCAACAATATAGATATGATTGCCTGCATTGTAGTCATGTTAAGTAAAATACTCATAATAAACCACTCAGGAAGTGCGTGTGCCGGAAGGTCAGATTAAGTGTTGGCTCAGTGCAGCACCGATCTGAGACCAAGGAAGCATTAAGTATACATGAGGAAGTTAAGAGCAGAGAATAAATCTTGCACAGGAAAGGTTGTAGATAAGGAAAATTATGATCGGGGTGAAATGTTAGTAAATCTCGTTGAAAAATATGCGAATCATAAATATGTCCTTTCAAAACACAGTGTCGTAAATGGATGATAGAGGAATCCAAACTGATTTATATATATATATATTTTTTAAGATTTCAGATTTAAGAGTTGTTAAAGATTTCATAGAAGTGATAAAAGAAAAAAAGGATTTGGTCAAGACACATAGATAATTATATAATAGATTACATAGGAAAGAAAATATCGACGGAACCTTAACATCGAAAAATAAAAAGTACAGTAAAGCAGGACGAGACAGGAAATTGAAGGCTGAGAATATCAAGTTTACAGACAAAATTTACCAGAGATTAACACAGTGTCGCGATTCATGATTAATTAATGTTAGAGGAAACTTATGTTGAACAGGGACTCTTACACACACACACACGCACACGCACACACACACACACACACACACACACACACACACACACACACACACACACACACACACACACACACACACACACACACACACACACACACACACACACACGCACGCACGCACGCACGCACGCACGCACGCACGCACGCACGCACGCACGCACGCACGCACGCACGCACGCACGCACGCACGCACGCACGCACGCACGCACGCACGCACACACGTATATATAGTGCATAGTGTCCCACCGCCTCTATACCCGCGACAACACCTGGTGGGCCAAGGAAGAGCGTCGCCTGCAGGAGTTTCAGGGTCGCTGTCGTCACCCCGTCATGGCGTCTGATTAAATAGCATGACTAAACCTTTATCCTGCAGCCACGTCTTTGTCCTCCCTACCTCATCTTCCTCGCTCCTCATTATTTAAGCCCAGAGGAGTCTACCGGCATCCTCATCTTTTCCTCCTACTAGTGCTCCTCCTCCTCCTCCTCCTCCTCCTCCTCCTCCTCCTCCTCCTCCTCCTCCTCCTCCTCCTCCTCCTCCTCCTCCTCCTCCTCCTCCTCCTCCTCCTCCTCTTCTTCTTCCTCTAATCCTTCAATCCCATCTCTTCATTGTGTCCCGCGTCAAGTGAGTGAAAAAGGAAATGTGAATTAGGGAGGAATTGTGATTTAAGTTGATGTGCAAGACAAAAGAGGAGGAGGAGGAGGAGGACCAGAAAGAAAAGGAAGAAGATAAAATTTTGCTCTCAAGAAAATATAAGGGTTGATCGTAGAATTCAGGTACGAACATGTTGCAGTCTTGTAGTCTTTAACGTATATTCAAAGGAATTTTTTTTTTTTAAGAGAAGGCAGGTGGATGATAGAGGATGAAAATGAGAAAAAAAGATGAAAAAAAGATGAAAAGTTTTTGAGGAGATTTTCATGTTACAAGAAAATTTTTGCTCAAGAAAATGTAAAGGTTGATCGTAGAATTCAGCTACGAAAATGTTACAGATACAGGAAGATGTTGATTTAAATGTTCAGGATATTTTTGACATCGATTCATCTTTCTTTTTTACCTCAGCTTAATTATCCACTTTATCCTGTTCTGTTACTTTTGTCTTCCTTCGTGTCGTATTTTATTATTTTGTTCTGTCTCCTCCAGTCCTTCAGTTAAGGATTTCGTCTATTTATTTCTTCCTTACTTCCTCTACTTCCTTCTTCTTCTTTATCTTCTTGTCCTATTTCTCACTCAAATTTGGCTTTTTAAGAGTGGGAGGAGGAGTCAGAGGGATGCATGAGGAGTATTGAGGATAAAGAATTCGAGGCTGGTACTTTTTAATCCCTTTGTACCATGAATGTGTTTTTTTTCCTTCCATCTCGTTTAGTAAGGGATTAGTGTTAATGGCATTTGTCCTGCGTGAATATTTTTGTGTTTTGATCGATTTATGTGTCATCTGCGTTGCATCTTTATTTTGGAGTCTTATTGAGGGACAGTCTTTTTTAGTCTTAGTGAAGTTTTCTTTCTTTTTTAATGCACGACTGCACGCCACGCCTGACATTATCATTGCTTCAAACACCTGACGCCACCACAGCCACCAGTAAAAATACAAATATAATACAAAAGAACAAGAAAAAATCTAAAAATCTGCTACTAACAGAAATACATGTCCGTTTTGATTTTATTTTTACGCTTTTTTGACAACCACGTCTCACCACACCATCCACTCAACGAACACATAAAAATACTTCCCGCCACTCCATGAACACCACCACCACCACCTTCCTACCACATACTCTCCCACTACCAACCAATATAATCGCGATGGTCTTCCCGGCACATACCTCCCACCTATCACCACGTAACACCTACCATTTACCACTCATCATTTCACACCACCTATTACTACCACTACTACTGGCTGTCTAGCGTCGTGAATGCCAACTCGCACTCGCCACCCCAACACTGCAAAAGGATTAGTAAAAAGCGTAAAATATTCGATCTCAGAATATAATCTTAGCAAGTCTAAATATGTGTCCCCCCTTCGTCCCCCTTCCCCCCTACTCCCCCTTATTGTGTCCCGCCTTCCCCCTACTCCTCTACTCCCCTTATCCCCCCCAACATCCTCTCATCGATGGGTAAATGGGTTTTTTTAAGGTTATTCTGTGAATTTTCTAGTTTTTTGGTCGTATTTTTGTGGTATTCCTTAGATCTAATGAATTACAAGTCTCATTGTGGTGTTCCTAATGTCTTGGCTCTGTATTATGCGCGTCTTCCCCTCACCCAAACTCCCTTACCTAAGTCACTATAGCTAACAGGTTGTTTCAGCTTAGTAAAAGGCGTCACCTAATCCCCCTCTGGTCCTTATGGTATGCCACTGACCTCGACCTTTGACCTACAAGAGTCCACTAAATGTCCCTGCCCTCCCTGTGGACGCCTGGACCTGATAGTTTTCCAGTTTCTGAAGGAGTTAGGTCTTGATGTGTCAGAGAGGCAAAGCAAGGATAGAAAAAACGAAATAGATAAAGGAGAGTGACACTGTAAACACATACAAAAAGAATTGATTTGTGAACATGATAACATGAATGGAATTACTATTGGAACTTTGCTTTTATTAGTCCACAGGTGTATCAGGTGTCAGGGATCGCAAAGAGGTTACATTGTGATTTAATAAAGAAGGAACTAAAATATCGATGATGACATAGGCACTAAGTAACGCTGGATTGGAGATTGAAATTAGCTAAGGATTTAAAAGTATACTAAAACATCAACCTACTATACATATCTTGACACATAATTTTGATGATGTTCCGGTGACTGCGAATGTTGTAATTGATTGTGTTTTCTTTTCTTTCAGGTAAGTTGCGTTTGTGCGAGTAACTTCTGTGATTTTGATGACCAGCAAGATGAAGAGAGATTGGCCAGCTTTCCCCTTACCTCCCTTGCCCCTTCATTCCTTACCCCTCTCCCTCTCTCCTCTCTCCACCTTCCTCTTTCCAATTCCTCCCTCCTCTCCCCACTTCCTCCCTTCTCTCCCTACATTTTTCCTCCTCTCCCCACCTCTCCCTCCTCTCCCCACCTCCTCCCTCCTCTCCCCACCTTCTCCCTCCTCTCCCCACTTCCTCCCTCCTCTCCCCACTTCCTTCCTCCTCTCCCCACCTCCTCCCTCCTCTCCCCACCTCCTCCCTCTCTTCCCCACCTCCTCCTTCCTATAGAACAACGTTAACCACCTATACGTACCCTCTCTAGCACCTGAGACTCTATCCTCCTCCTCCTCCTCCTCCTCCTCCTCCTCCTCCTCCTCCTCCTCCTCCTCCTCCTCCTCCTCCTCCTCCTCCTCCTCCTCTTCCTCCTCCTCCTCCTCTTCCTCCTCCTCCTCCTCCTCCTCCTCCTCCTCCTCCTCCTCCTCCTCCTCCTCCTCCTCCCCCTCCTCCTCCTCCTCGTTTTCCTCGTCTTCTTCCTTATCCTTTCCATCATCACTCATCTCCTTTCCCTCCTCCTATTCATCCACTATTCTCTTGACTCATCTTCTGTCTTTCACCCACGATCCTCATCTCATACTTTCCCTCCTTCCTTCTGTTCACCTCCCAAACGCCGCCACTTTAGCCTCCAATGGCTCGTCCCCGCGCCAGACAGGTGGGCATCCAGATATGTTGTATGTATACTAAATTATTTGTATTGTGTCGTTTATTTTGTTAAGTCGGTACAGTATACGGTGTGAGATTTTGTCCGTGTATTAAACATGGCTTTTGTACTCAGTATTTTACATGTCTTTTTTTTTTTTTTTTGGTTATGCATTCTTTTGAACTGTTTTTTCTTTCTAAGGGAAGAAATTCTGTAAAAAAAAAAAAAAAAAAGACGCTCATTGGATTAGGTTATGATATTTTTTTTTTTCGCTGCCGTTTGGAAGGTGCCTCTCAGGTACTGTGCCACCCTCCTCCTCCTCCTCCTCCTCCTCCTCCTCCTCCTCCTCTCCTCCTCCTCCTCCTCCTCCTCCTCCTCCTCCTCCTCCTCCATCTCCATCTCTTGGTTACAGGCGGATTGCGAAGATGAAAACTAAAAATTGGCAACACTCCCGAAAACTTAATCCGTACCCTGACTTGGTTTAAGGCGGCGAAGGTGAGTGAGCCGCGCCTGTTACTGCAACAAGCTGTCCTTTGTGGCGAGTGTGGTAGAGAGAGAGAGAGAAAGAGAGAGAGAGAGAGAGAGAGAGAGAGAGAGAGAGAGAGAGAGAGAGAGAGAGAGAGAGAGAGAGAGAGAGAGAGAGAGAGAGAGAGAGAGAGAGAGAGAGCAAGGGGGGAGGGGGGCTGATGATTTAAGGGGTTGGGGGTGCGTAATACCGGTGGCGAACATCCGTCTAACCGCTAATCAACTGACCAATCAGAGGGTGTAGTTTGCTGAAAGGGGTGTGCCAGAGGGCGGCGCGGCTTCATCAGTCAAGGTGGCCTTTGTCGGCCTGGCTCGACCCTCCCACTCGGCTCCCGTTCTCTCGCTCATCCCCCGCCTCGCCGCCGCCCACCCGCCGTGTAACTGACTCAGATCGATGGCGATATTCCTGGAGTGTCGCCGGCTGCATGTCGCCTTTAGTATCACGACGGCGTGCAGCGTGAGAGAGGGGATGGGTGGCACCGAAGGCTGGAGCGAAAATGAGAAAGGACGATGGCGAGTAGAACGAAGAGGTGCGCCGGCGTGGTCTTGCAAGGCATCTGCCCGCCCCTTCTCCACATCTCATGGCCAGCATCCTCTATATTTCACTCAGCAGCCTCCCGCACTACGCCCGGCAGCAACCTCTCACCTCGCAGGCGCCCGCTACACTCGGAAAACATCCGAAGAAGCGTGGTAATTCGCTCTCATTGTCTCCCAAGTGTTTGCGTCGATGGCCGGAGGGCGAGAGTCGGCAGCTCCCGCGTTTTTTTGTTTACCCGTCGACAAAACAGATGACGAGCGGTCGCCTGAAGCCACCCTGCATCATGGCTCACTACCGGGGCCGCTAATAGACTACCCTTGCCATTCCAGGCTCTAACTGCACTGTGAAACTGTTCGTTGCAATCTAGGTGTTATTTGCTGTCCGTGTAATTACATCTAAGCCATGACTCATGTTGTCTCCCTCTCACCCTCCTCTTATTCATCATCTTCTGACAAGCTCCCTCGAGGCTGTCCAGTTCGTAAGTTGCGGTGCATGACAGGCCTGCATATAAGGCATCTGTGAAGGGGCACGAGCCGCATGGAGGGCGTGCGGGCGACGAGCGGGCGCAAGACGTGCTCTGAGATACACCCGGCCAGCGCCACACTACGTGATGCGCCTTGCTGCTCCCCTGCGCGTCCTTTTTCTCACCTGTTCATATGCTTCTCACACCTGTTCGTCCCTCTACCTGTGCGCGCCTCGCCCACACCTCTCCTATTATCAATGCTGGTCATCTGTGCCCACCTGCACCACCTGACGCCCGCACACCTTGGCCGGGCGCAACAGTCGCTCACCTGTAAGCTGTAACGCACACACGAGCCCACCATTGCCGTGTACATCTGGCACCACATTCTTCCTCAATAATGATTATGAAATCCATGTAAAGCATAAAAAATGTATCAATTTCACGACCCTGATCCTCCCAGATGGGATAATTTAGATATTTTGGGAGGCGAATACCAGACACTGACCCACCCTGGCTCCCCTGGCTCCCCTGGTGCCCTCGTTGCCTCGCCAGACCAGATCGCCGCATCGCCGCCACCCAGCAACCAGCAGACGGCTTCGGGCTTGCCGCTGAAAGGCTCTCATCAAGCAGAAGCCTCAGGAATCCAGTGGTGGAGACCAAGAAAGTTAATTAATCCCCTATCGCTGGCGGAGGGACTGGCGGCACGCCTAGGTGTTGCCGCGCCCCGTACGGCAGCGCCTCCTTGTAATTACAACAAACATTTAATAAGGGTAATAAAAACACATGCAAAGTATAGGTGTCGTCGGTTACGATGGCAACAAAAACGACTACGACTAAAAGGAATATTGGTGAGGTATTTTCCCAGGCGCCTCCAGCCAGCCCGGGTAATGCAAGTGTGTCGGCCACCCCCATTAATACTCCGCTTCATTAAAGACTCAGCAGAAGCTATTTATTCTAGACCTGAATAAGGAAATACCTTATTAAATACCTGGAGACAAAAACTGCCTGAGTCTGAGCATGAGGGATGAACGCCCGCCTCCCTGACGGACACATGAAGCTGCGAGTGAGAGTCTTAATGCGCCGCTTATGGTGGTGGTGGTGGTGGTGAGGGCATGATTGGCATAACCTTGAATTGTTATTGCTATCGTTATTTTTATTGCTTATAATACTCGCATGGTAACACTAGTAATATGACCACCATCACCACCACCACCACCACCACCACCACCACCACCACCACCACCACCACCCACCACCACCACCACCACCACCACCACCATTGCTTCGTAACCCGATCTCTATATTTTTATTCATCCGCCAGTGACCGTGTGACTGAGAACATTTCCTTTATTTTGATGGGTAGTAAATTTTTCTTAGTTCAAAGCGTAAAGAAATTTATAGATGACTCCGAATTAGTGTCTTAATTTCACACTTTTAATGATCGCCAGTGAGAATTATATCTTGAATCACTTTAATAATCGCCTCTGTCCCTCTTCCCCCTCTCCCCCCTCCCCCCCTCTCACCCCTCCCAACCCTCTCCCCCCTCCTACACTCACCCCCTTCGCCCTTTATCCCCCTTCACCCTGCCTTCTTGCCCTTTATTTTCACGACTTCTTCATACCCTCAGAATCCAATCAAGCCTTTCTCACCTTGGAACTCTATGCTTGCCACCTGCCACGCTTGGTTTTTTCTTTTCAAAATATATGTGTGTGTGTGTGTGTGTGTGTGTGTGTGTGTGTGTCGGTGTGTGTGTGTGTGTGTGTGTGTGTGTGTGTGTGTGTGTGTGTGTGGTGTGTGTGTGTGTGTGTGTGTGTGTGTGTGTGTGGTCCTAGCTTACCACCCGCTGTGCTCGTCTTCTTCTTCTTCCCTTCCTCCCTTCTCCTCTCCCCTCCCCCCCCCAATATGCCCCCTGATGAGACCTGTACAACTGTGCGACTTTCACTAATTGCTTCCGTCTTAATTAGTGAAGAAGGTAATTTCCTCACTCTTATAGGCATGCACTGTGGCTTCCGTCCGTTGTTCCTCATTCCTCCTCCTCCTCCTCCTTCCTCCTCCTCCTCCTCCTCCTCCTCCTCCTCCTCCTTCGCTGCATCCTTCACTGTAAGAGCTCCATGTTTTCTATCTGTTTTAGGGGCATAGTATCCTTTTCCAACTGTTCTCTTACATGTAGTTTGATAGTTAGTAGTTCAGCAGATACCCTCGTTATAGTTCAAAAGGTCTCCTGGTATCTGTTCTTTATGTTTTTTTTTTTTTTTTTTCCTCTCTCTCCTCTCTCTCTCTCCTCGTTCTCTCTCTCCTCTCTCATCTCTCTCTCTCTCCTCTCTCTCCTCGCTCTCTCTCTCTCTCTCTCTCCTCTCTCTCTCTCTCTCTCTCTCCTCTCTCTCTCTCCTCTCTCTCTCTTCTCTCTCTCTCTCTCTCTCTCTCTCTCTCTCTCTCTCTCTCTCTCTCTCTCTCTCTCTCTCTCTCCGTCTCTCTCTCTCTCTCTCCTCTTCTCTTCTCTCTCTCTCTCTCTCTCTCTCTCTCTCTCCCTCTCTCTCTCTCTCTTCTCCTCTCTCTCTCTCTCTCTCTCTCCTCTCTCTTCTCATTCTCTGCTGCGTAATGAAGTCACATGGCGTGTCCTGGCTATTGTAAAAGGACCGGAGAAATTATTTAACCACCGGCATGCATAGAGAAGGTAATGGGTCAGTTTAATGAGAAGCAATTTGTTGACTCGCGCTTCTGAGAATGTTGGAGGCGACGTGTGTGTGTGTGTGCGAGATTATGGAAGTAGCAGCCGGCCTGTGTGTGTGTGTGTGTGTGTGTGTGTGTGTGTGTGTGTGTGTGTGTGTGTGTGTGTGTGTGTGTGTGTGTTGTGAAAGGTATCTATCTTTTGTACGGTGGAGTATGAGAGAGAGAGAGAGAGAGAGAGAGAGAGAGAGAGAGAGAGAGAGGAGAGAGAGAGAGAGAGAGAAAAGAGAGAGAGAGAGAGAGAGAGAGAGAGAGAGAGAGAGAGACGAAAAAAAGAAACAAAGAAACAAAGCAAGATACATTGAGGTACAAAGCAAACAAAAAAGAAACAGAGGAAGAGAATGGTTTAAAAGACTAATTTCAATATGAAGAGAGAGAGAGAGATGGGCACACTCAACCTTCTCTCTCTCTCTCTCTCTCTCTCTCTCTCTCTCTCTCTCTCTCTCTCTCTCTCCTCTCTCTCTCTCTCTCTCTCGCTCTCGCTCTCTCTCTCTCTCTCTCTCTCTCTCTCTCTCTCTCTCTCTCTCTCTCTCTCTCTCTCTCTCTCTCTCTCTCTCTCTCGAGCAACTCACTAAGCAAAGTCTCGGGCAAAGAGTGACGTCGTAGTTTTATTGTCAATCGTAGCGTAGAAGCAGCTGTTGTCGTATTATCCTGTGCCCTAATATGCCGCTGGGGAGAGGAGGCGGAGCAGGGGGAGTGGTGGGGGGAAGGGGGAGTAGGGTGTGTGGTGGTGTGGAGGGAGGGAGAGGAGGGGGAGTGTTAGTGGGGGAGGATGGGGAGCAGGGGGTGTGGTGGGAAGGAGAAGGGGTTAGCAGGGGGTGGTAGTGGGGGAGGAGGGGGAGCAGGGGGTGTGGGGGTTAGGGGAGGGGGGAGACTAAGGCGTGTCCACATAGGAAGGTATCTGCAGGGGTTCTTGAGGACGCCATGCTGGGTTCCTTTCCATTCAGTGTCTCTCTTAAGGCTCCCTCGTGCTATCCCGTATTGTCTCGCCTTTCGTCTTTGCATCCCCATTATTGACTTGTTCCATTTTTTTCTTCCTCATTATTCTCCTGCACTGTATATTTTTTTCGGCCTCTTCTCTTCTTGACTTCATTAAAATGTTTTATTCATAGCTTAATTATTCGGTTTTTTCTTCCTCTTCTTCTTCTTCGCGTCACATCATAATAATGTGGTTTTATGCGCCATCCTTTGTTTCTTTTATACCAAGCCTCTGTAAAGTGATGTTGATGAAGTATAATTAACCACATATGTTATATAATATTCATCTTTATAGCAGTTCAGAACCTTTTTATCTGTGTTAATTGCTTCCATATCAAGTTTCCCTCAAACAACACACATTTTCTTTTATACCAAGCCTCTGTAAAGTGATGTTGATGAAGTATAATTAACCACATATGCTACATAACATGCATCTTTACAGCAGTTCAGAACCTTTTTTTCTGTGTTAATTGCTTCCATATCAAGTTTCCCTCAAACAACACACGTTTTACACAATTTATTTTGTTCTAAGGTCACTGTCTTAATTTTCAGACCTGTAGGACTTTTCTAGGTGACCTTGCCATGGTAGCTGTTTATGAGAGGTCGAATATATTTGGTTTTTAGCTCACTGTCTTAATTTTCAAACCTTTAAGACTTTTCGAGGTGACCTTTTTACCATGATAGCTGTTTAGGAGAAGTCGAATTTATTTGGTTTTAAGGGCACTGTCTTCATTTACAGACCCTTGGGACATTTCGAGGTGACCTTCTTGCAATGGTAGCTGTTAAGGAAAGGTGGAATATATTTGGTTTAAGCTCACTGTCTTAATTTACAGACGTTTGGGACTTTTCGAGGTGACCTTTTTACCATGGTAGCTGTTTAGGAAAGGTAGTCTGGTGTCCTACTTGACCTTAGGGCGTGGGAGAGTCATACGAATCCTGTGTGTAATGGGTGGCAGGGCACTGCGAGGAGGAGGGGGAGACTGGAGTGAAAGAATAGGTAATTGAAGACTATTGTTCCTGAGATGGTAAGTCCTTCCTTGCCCTCACTGGCTGACGAAGGAACTGTGGTGGTGTGAGTGATGACGGCAGGGAAGAGAAGGGCGTGGTGGTGGTGAGTCGAGATAATGGTGGTGATTCTGGTGTAGGTGGTGAGGGAAGAGGGGATAGTAGTAGGTGGTGATTTTGGTCTGTATTGGTGTGATGGTGATGTATTGTAAGGGTGAATATATGACGCTTGGGTATACAGTAGTTGTAATTGGGATAGTTTTCGTAATGGTGATGGTAAGGTGGTGAGGGAAGAGGTGATAGTAGTGGGTGGTGATTGTGGTCGTGGTGATGGTGATTTATTGTAAGGGTGAATATATGACGTTAGGGTATACAGTAGTTATAATTGTGATAGTTTTCGTGATGGTGATGGTATGGTGGTGTTGTAGGGGCCATGTAGGTGTGTTGTGATAGTGATAATGGTGTAGGTTGTGAGGAAAATGTACAGGCAAGAAAAAAAATGTACGCAGGGTGTGGTGTTAAGGTGGTAAGACATATAGTGAAGGTCGTTGAATACATTGAATAAATCATAGCGTATATATGGCAGCGATAAATACGAAGCAGCAGGTGAAATATAGTGAATATCTAATGAGATCCACGTAATATATAGTGACTGAATTAAAGAGGATAAGCATATAGAGGCACAATGACTAGATTCTTAAGGGTCTTAGAGTCTTGAAATATAGTGACGCGAGAGACTAAAGTTATAAGAAGGACGTGATCAAAGCAGTCACTGAAGAAAAATAAGCTTAAATATTATAAGAAGAGGTTCTACGTGTGTATGTGTGTGTGTGTGTGTGTGTGTGTGTGTGTGTGTGTGTGTGTGTGTGTGTGTGTGTGTGTGTGTGTGTGTGTGTGTGTGTGTGTGTGTGTGTGTGTGTGTGTGTGTGTGTGTGTAAGCAAGTAAGTGTGATCATGATTTAGACTTAACTGGCACCGAAAATGGTTATATGATTTTCCATTTTTACCCATTGATGTGAAATATATACGGGAAAAATACGATGTGTTGTGTCAAGGACTGTGTGTGTGTGTGTGTGTGTGTGTGTGTGTGTGTGTGTGTGTGTGTGTGTGTGTCTGTGTGTGTGTGTGTGTGTGCGCTTAACCGAGGCCAGGGAGTCCCACGGCCATGTAATAATAACTGTCACCAGACGAACGTTATCACCACGGCGCACCATTCAGAAACGCTTCATTAAAATCAACCCTTTCCTCCGTCGGGCGTCTGGAGCAGCGGGCACAGGAGGAGGAGGAGGAGGAGGAGGAGGGGGGCCAGCAAGAGGAGGACTCTTTACAACGAACACCATCTCCTCCCCAGCTGTTGTTTGTGAGGCATTGATGAGTCGTCGTCATCAGCGTATATGAGAGACCGGGTGTTGGTGAGAAGGGGGTCAGCGCTCCCTTAACCTTTGATGAGGGGGCTGAAAAAGTGCTGAAGGAGTGCTGAAGATGATAAAGGAGTGCTGAAAGAGTGCTTAAGATGATACAGGAGTGCTAAAGATGATAAAGGAGTGCTGAAGGAGTGCTGAAGTTGATAAAGGAGTGGTGAAGATGATAAAGGAGTGCTGAAGGAGTGGTGAAGATGATAAAGGAGTGCTGAAGGAGTGGTGAAGATGATAAAGGAGTGCTGAAGGAGTGCTGAAGATGATAAAGGCGTGCTGAAGGAGTGCTGAAGATGATAAAGGAGTGCTGAAGGAGTGCTGAAGATGATAAAGGAGTGCTGAAGGAGTGCTGAAGATGATAAAGGCGTGCTGAAGGAGTGCTGAAGATGATAAAGGAGTGCTGAAGGAGTGCTGAAGATGATAAAGGAGTGCTGAAGGAGTGCTGAAGATGATAAAGGAGTGCTGAAGGAGTGCTGAAGATGATAAAGGAGTGCTGAAGGAGTGCTGAAGATGATAAAGGAGTGCTGAAGGAGTGCTGAAGATGATAAAGGAGTGCTGAAGGTGGTGGTAAAAGTGGGAATATTAATGTACTTTAATTCAAACGTGTACCAATTGTTCAGAATAGTTTGTTTGGCATTGAAAGCGAGGATAAAGCAACGCGGAGATCTCTATAAAGTATCATCAGCACCTCAGAGACCAAGGAACAGTAGCACAAAGGAACACACAGGTTACGGAACACCAGAAGCGACAGCAAACAAAGTAACATAAACGCAACAGGAAAAAATCTTATCGTACACAACATTAACCATAAAACCATCAAGTCTCTTATCTGATAAACCAACTGCATTGTATACGAACGACCATGAATCAGTTTATATCTAAATGTAAATGCATTGTTAACTAAATGAATAACTAATCAAGTATATAAATGAGTGAGCTGCCTTTTATATGAGAGAAAATAGTATATAGACCAGTTTGAACTATGTAGTGATGGATTAACGAGGGTGAAGGTAGTTATAAATGGAAAGTCTAATGATTGCTTTGATGAGTTAAACGAATGGAAAGTTTTTAAATGTTTTACCAGTCATTGTAATTTTGAGTCTTCCTTCCTCTAGTGTGTGTGTGTGTGTGTGTGTGTGTGTGTGTGTGTGTGTGTGACGAGGCAGGTCAGGTCGATGGCTCTGTGGTTTAAGATACTTCACAACCCTTTAAGCTTAGAGTGTAGGAGGTTGAAGGCAAGTGAAGAGAGATAGA
>JACEEZ010007896.1:37500-40000 GCA_016584305.1 Chionoecetes opilio | reverse complement strand
CTCTCTCTCTCTCTCTCTCTCTCTCTCTCTCTCTCTCTCTCTCTCTCTCTCTCTCTCTCTCTCTCTCGTTGTGGTTTTTACTCGTGTCCACATCAAGTCATTTGGCTCAAGGGAGGAAATGTAGGTTTTGTTCAACACGTTCCGCTTTTTTAGTGAGCTATTTTAAGTTGTTTTATGGATTGCTATAATGTTGTGCGATTTGCTAAATTTTGGAAATCTTATATTTATGGCGCCAGAAACACCAGGCGAGTATTTTAGACAAGGTTTTCTTAGTTTGTACGAAATTGTTAGTTACGTACCATTTACATGCGTTTGTTCGAAATGACTTTCATGTGGATGTAATGGCGTTGCGATTACATGATGTGAATTTATTGTTGTATAAGCAGTGTTGCCATCGAATAATTTCAAATCCCGCTAGATTCAACCTCAAAACCCGCTAGATCAGGACCTAAAATTGCTAGATTTTATGCCCAATACAGAAGCCACACGCAATGTTTTAGTCAACGCAGAAAACACAGAGAGATAGAAAAATAAACACAATCAAGAAAATTCAGTTTCACTTTGTATGTCGATTGAAACATTTATATTCAACACCCGCCAGATTTCCCGCTAGCCGCTAGATGACAAATTTGATAGCTAGATCACAGTCGAAAATCGCTAATCTGGCGGGAAAATAGCTAGAATGGCAACACTGTGTATAAGTCTTCTGTATTATGAGGCTTTTTTTACATGTTTATTTGTGTACAGTGGCAATCTTACGTCAGAAACCTCCTTCTAGAATACGAGGTTTTTATTATTTTCTTAGCGTTTCTATGATCTTAAGCATTTTCTTCATATTCTCTTTATACTTTTACCTTTAGTCTCCTCCTCCTCCTCCTCTCCTCCTCCTCCTCCTCCTCCTCCTCCTCCTCCTCCTCCTCCTCCTCCTCCTCCTTCTTCTCCTCCTCCTCCCCCTCCTTCTCCTCCTCCTCCTCCCTCCTCCTCCTCCTCCTTTCCCTCCTCCTCCTCCTCCTCCTCCTCCAACAGTCATCATCGTCATCATCAGCTCCACATGGCTCTCCCTCCTTGGATTTTGTCATCACAGTGAAGGCGCGCGGTAATTGGTCTAATGGCGCGGAGGGGTGGTTGGTCCGGGGTGATGGCGCCTCCAAACAGCCTCGTTAAGTCTTCAGAGTGCTCGAGACAGCGCCCAGAGGTGGTTCGGGATCATTAAGAGGATTCTAAATGTCCTAGTTATGGGAGCTGCAGTCTGGATGGGCAGTAAAAGGGTGTGGGGAATGTAAGGGAAGGTGTGGAGGGGAATGTGTGACAGGTGTGGTAGGTGTAGAATAGGTGTGGTGGTTAAGAGGTATAGTGTGGTGTGTGGTGGTTAAGAGGTATGGTGTGGTGTGTGGTGACTTAGGGGGGGATGGGGTGTGGTGTGTGGTGACTTAGGGGGGGGATGGGGTGTGGAGTGTGGTGACTTATGGAGGGTGGTGTGTGGTGACTTAGGGTGTGTGTGGTGTGGTGTGTGGTGACTTAGGGGGGGGATGGGGTGTTGTGGTAACTTAGGGAGGGTGTGATGTGGTGTGGTGACTTAGGAAGGGGATGGGGTGTGGTGTGTGGTGACTTAGGGAGGGTGTCGTGTGGTGTGGTGGTTAAGAGGTATGGTGTGGTGTGTGGTGACTTAGGGGGAGATGGAGTGTGGTTTGTGGTGACTAAAAGAGGGTGTGTTGTGATGTGTGGTGACTTTGGGAGGGTGTGGTGTGTGGTGACTTAGGGAGGGTGTGATGTGTGTGTGGTGACTTAGAGGAGGTGTGATGTGTGTGTGGTGACTTAGAGGTGTGGTTTGTGGTGACTTAGGGAGGATGTGGTGTGAGATAACTTAAGAGAGGGTGTGGTGTATGTGTGGTGACTTAGAAGTGTGGTGTGGTGTGAGATGACTTAGGGAGGGTGTGGTGTGTGGTGAACGTATTTGTGTTCCATAGTAAAGATAAAGAAGATATTAGTAGATAAGATAAGTAGTAAAAAGATAGATAGTAGGGATAGATTAACATAGTAGATAAAAAAAGGAGTTAAGGAGGTTTATGATAGAAGGATAGGATAGGAGGTTTAGGTTTTGTGAAGTCATACCAGGTTTCTACACTAGGCCTGGACAGGTATGGTTAAGAGTGAACATGTATATAAAGGATAGTGAAGATGCCACAATATATCTAAATAACCTGGATTATTTTTAGTGCGATGCTTAAGAAACACGTATAGTGAAGGTATTGTGAGGTAGTTAAGGATGAAATGATACCCCAAGAAGGATGATGGACAAGTAGAAAATGCTTCAGGGTAGCCCTGAAGACATGAAAAAGGGAAGATGACTCTTGCGGGTGTTGTTTTGTAGATCAAGAAGTGTCAAGAAGAAGGGAAACAAGGCTAGTGTGGACATGGGAAAGATTGCGAAAGAATAGAAACAAGGTGGCAAAGATGCCTTTGGACATGAGAAAGATTTGGAAAGGAAAGAAACTAGGTG
>JACEEZ010007896.1:22500-32500 GCA_016584305.1 Chionoecetes opilio | reverse complement strand
CTCTCTCTCTCTCTCTCTCTCTCTCTCTCTCTCTCTCTCTCTCTCATTCGCATTATTCTTCCTCTTCCTTATGTTTTCTTAACGGTTTTGTAATACTTGGACTCGTGTCTTCTTTTTTGTGTGTGTGTGGGGGAGACAACGGAATAACATGTTTCCTTTTAAAGCTTGCGTTATCTCCACACAAACACGTAAGGCACAGAAACCGTAAGGCAAACATATACTTAACGTCCATTTGAAGAAGAAGAAACAGATATAACATGCACATAATAATACAACAAAGACTGGGTTTAACGTGATAGACTTTACATTACAAAACGGAAACAAGAAGAAGATTGGTAAGTAGAAGTAAAACTAATACAAATATGACATAAACATGAATAACAAACGTTAAGGAATCGTAACAAACAACATCAACATCAACGGGAACACTAAAATAAAGTAAAATAAAAAAAGTCGAAGCATAAAGAATATAAATCTGACATAAGCACAAACAAACATCAAGAAATCGTAAAAAAAAACATCATTGGTAACATTAACAATATGCCACTACTAACAATCTATAATAATATAAGCGAAAGTGTGTGTATCTGTGTGTGTGTGGTATAGGTTCCGCCCCCCGTGGCGGAATCCCATCATATGGCACAGTTTTGGAACCAGGTCGACCAGGGGAAGGTTTTAAGCCCACTTATGGAATGATCCGATCACTTTTTTTTTTTTTTTGTAGCCTATTAGCGAGAATTGTGAAAACAAAAGTGGGTTGCGAGAATTAAGGAAACCTTGATGTAGGGTGATGGGTAATGGGTAAGTGAATGGGTGGGGTGATGGGTAAGGGGGGGGGTGGGGGGGGGGAAAGGGGGGGGGATGGGGGGGGGGATGGGTGGGGTGAGGGTTGGGGGTGATGGGTAATGGGTGGGTGAAGGTGGGGGTGGTGGGAAGGGTGATGAATGGGTGGGGGGGTGATGGGAAGGGTGAGTAAATGGGGGGGAGGGTAGGGTAATTTTAAAAAATTTCCCATAGTTTGGGGGGGGTTTGGAATTGGGGGGGAAGGGCCCTACAAATAGCCCCCCGCGGGAAAATAAAAAAAGCCCCCCCGGAGGGCGGTTTGGGGGTGAACTAATATCAAAAACAAAAATGGTGGAGGGGGGCTGGGAGTAATAATAAATGAAAAGAAGGAGAGAGAGTAAAGAGTAGAGTGGAAGTAGAAGAATAAATAGAGAGAGAGGTAAGAGAGAGAGTAAGGTAAGAAGTAGAGAAGGGGAGAGGAGAGGTGAGTAGAAGAAGGTTTTAAGGGGGGAAAATAGAGAGAAAGAAAAAAGAGAGAGAGAGGGGGAGTAGAAAAGAGAGAGAGAGAGAAGAGGGGAGAGAGGGGGAGAAAGAGAGAGAAGAGAAGAGAGAGAGGAGAGGAGAGAGAGAAAAAGAAGAGGAGGAGGAGAGAGGGGGGGAGAAAAGAGAGGGGGGGAGAGAGAGGAGAGAGAGAGAGGAAAAGTAAGAGAGTAAGTAAGAGAGTAGAGGATTTAAGAGTAGAGAGAGTAGAGTAGAGTAAAGAAAAGGAGAGGAGATAAAAAAGAGGGAGAGGAATGGGGAGAAGAGAGAGAGAAGAGAGGGGGGGGAGGAGGCAGAGAGAGAGAGAAGAGAGAGAAAAAACAGAGAGGTAAGAGAGTAGTAAAAGAGTAGAGAGAGTAGATCCCAGTAAGAAAAGAGGGAAGAGAATAAGAGGCTGGGAAGTGGGTTAAGAGTAGAGGATAGAGAAATGGGTAAAGAGAATGCGTGAGGGCAGCAAGAGTAGAGTGGAGGGGAGGGCTGAAAAGGGGTGATTAGATGGAGATGGATATTTTTTTTTTTTTTTTTCATCACAAAGGACCGGCCAAAGGGAAAAAAAAAAGTAACTGGAAAGGCAGCAAGAGTACTAGAGTGAGCAGTGGGGAAGCAGAGCCCCGGTGATGGGGGTCCCCCGGGTTTAGAGGGGGGAGGGGGCAGACATTTTTAAAAAACGGGGGGTTGTTTGGGGGGCCGGTAAAGGCGTCGAGCGTGGGTCAAGGGGGGGGTGGCAGATTTTAGACCTTTGCCAAAAACGCATTTCCGCCGGAGAGGAGAAGAAGGGGAGGGGGAGAAGAAAAAGAAGAAAAAAAAGGGGGGGAAGGGAAAAAAAAAAAGAAAAGAGAAGAGGAAAAAAAAGAAGAAAAAAGAAGAAGAAAGAAGGAAGAAGAAGAAGAAGAAGGGGAAGAAGAAAAGGAAAAGAAGAAAAAAAGAAGGGAAAAGAAGAGGAAAAGAAAAAGAAGGAAAAAAAAAAGAAAAACCAAAAAGGAAGTTAAGAAGGGAAATGAAAGAGATAATGATAATGAATAAGAAGTAAAAGGGAAGGAGGGGAAGAAAAGGGCAGGATGAGATAAAAAATAAAAGGACCAATTAGTGAAGTTAAGGGGGGAATTTTTGAGGGAAATGTAATTTTTATAAGATAAAAAAAGAAAAAGGGGAAAAAAGAAGAAGAAGAAGAAGAAAAAAAGAAGAAGGGAAAAAAAAAGGGGGGAAGAAGAAAAGAAAAGAAAAAAGAAAAAGAAAAAGAATAGTAGTAGAGTTTAAAGGGTGGAAATGAAAAATAATAATGAAATGATTAAGATAAGGTTTTTAGTTGGAAAAAAGGGAAATTCTAGGAAAGGAAAAAAGAAAGGGAAAAAGAATGAGTAAAATACAATTTAAAATAAAGACAAAACGCAGAAAGTTTAGAGGGAAAAGAAAAAAGAGAGAGAGAGAGAGAGAAAGAGAGAGGGGAGGGGGGGGGAAAAGGGGGGGGGGGGGGGGGAGGGGGGGAGAGAGGGGGAGGAAAAAAAGAAGGAAAAAAAGAGGAAAAGAGGGGAAAAAAAAAAAAGGAAATATATTCGTGCTTTTAAAAATTTTGGGCTTGTTTAATAATGATCGACAGATAAAAATTTTTGGGGCCCTTTAAACCCCCCCCCCTCCACCCCCCCTTACCCCTCCCCCCCTCCCTAAACCCTGACCCTTTTAACCCCCCAACCCCCCTTTAACCCCCCCTCCCCCTCCCCTCAACCCCACTCCCTGTTCCCACACCATCGTCACGCAATTTACCTTTATTTTTTTTTTTTTTTTTTTTACCTGGGCGTCAAAAGTTATTGATGAAAAGTTGCTTTTTTTTGTCAATTAGTCCCCTATTTTAACAATAATCTCCCTATTCAATTTCTTTATTTTGTCTATTTATTTCGCTTTTTATTGTACTTTAAGGTGTGTTTGTACGAATCTTTAGGGTTAAAAAGTATGCATTGTGTCACATATTTTGTTTTTAAAGTTTGAGAATGATTTTGTTTAATATGTTTTTAGTGTTTATCGCCCTTCCCCTCCCTTTTTCCTCTCTCTCTTCTCTCTCTCCCTTTTTTATCTCTCTCTCTCTCTTCTCTTTTCTCTTTTCTTTTTTTTTCTCCTCTCTCTCTTTCTCTTTTCTCTCTCTCTCTCTCTCTCTCTCTCTTCTCTCTCTCTCCCCTCTCTCTCTCTCTCTCCCCCCTCTCTCTCCCCCCCTCTCTCCTTTTCCCCCTCTCTTTTCCCTTTTCCCCTGCTTACCCCCCCAAGCCCTAAGCCAAAAAAATTAAATTTTGTTTTTTATATATATCTATTTATCTTTATAATTTCCTTTTTTTTGTCTTGACCACACGGGGAAAGTGAACCACCTGACACATTTTTTCTCCACAAACCTGACTTATTCTTATAAAACCATTATATTTACAAGTATATTTCATTGAAGTAAAATTTGTATTGCATTCATCTTAACACTAGAAATATTATATAAATAGCCTACATACGAATAGCCTTTATACGTTTTCTTTGTTCTATAAATCACAAAAGAATGATGTCATCCTCGATATATTGATGCGGAGAAAGAAGGACATGAAGATAATTAACACAGGTAATACATTTCTCCTGACGAAGGAATGTGTCTTGCTAAGTAACATTTAGTGAGGGAATTACCATATTTATTTATCATATTTACTATCGCTTATCACACATTCTCTCTCTCTCTCTCTCTCTCTCTCTCTCTCTCTGCTCTCTCTCTCTCTCTCTCTCTCTCCTCTCTCCTCTCTCTCGTCTCTCTCTCTCTCTCTCTCTCTCTCTCTCTCTCTCTCTCCTCTCTCTCTCTCTCTCTCTCTCTCTCTCTCTCTCTCTCTCTCTCTCTCTCTCTCTCTCACACACACGCATACTCTCCCTCTCACACATACTCTCTCTCACACATACTCTCTCTCACACATACTCTCTCTCACATCTCTCTCTCTCTCTCTCTCTCTCTCTCTCTCTCTCTCTCTCTCTCTCTCTCTCTCTCTCTCCTCTTCTCTCTCTCTCTCTCTCTCTCTCTCTCTCTCTCTCTCTCTCTCTCTCTCTCTCTCTTCCCTCTCAGTCGACGCCGCGTATGAATAAACGATCAGGAACCTTTTGTAAGACGCGATAGGGGAAAAAAATATCAAGAAAATGGTATCAAAAGTGAGCACGATAGTCTACATAATCTTTCTCTACCTTGTATATTCCATCCATTCTCGCCCGTCGCCCATTCGTCTTGGTAAATTATGCGGCAGCGGCTGAGGGTCTGGATGGCCGAGGCTGAGGAGGGGGAATGAGATGATGGACGATGAGGAAAGGTGAGTTGTGGATGAGGTGAGATTTGAGGGATGAGGGAGGAGGAGGTGGAGGTGGAATGAGTGGACAAGGGATGAGGGTGTGATGAGGATGTGGGTGTGGAGTGGAGAGGGTGGAGAGTATAGCACGTGATGAGTAATGAGTAGGACATTGAGAGAGAGCGAGAGAGAGAGAGAGAGAGAGAGAGAGGAGACGGAAGAGAGGAGAGAGATGAGAGAGAGAGAGAGGAGAGAGAGAGAGAGAGAGAGAGAGAGAGAGAGAGAGAGAGAGAGAGAGAGAGAGAGAGAGAGAGAGAGAGATTAGACATAGTGAGGAGGGATTTATATTTACAGTGTTATGTGCAGGGTAAAGAGGAAGAATTTAGACAACCAAAACCGAAGTGAGTTGCGAAAAACAGAAACAGAATTGAAGGACCTACGAGTGTAAAGTACAAAACACCGACACCCAGACTTGTAGAGAGAGAGAGAGAGAGAGAGAGAGAGAGAGAGAGAGAGAGAGAGAGAGAGAGAGAGAGAGAATATGGCGTAATATAACCAGGAAGGAAATAGTGATGAATTAGGAGGTAGAACGCCCTATATGATGGAAGATTGACGTAGGAACCGTACTTAGAGGCTCCAAGATACATTTTTGCACAGTGGAGGCACAAACAGAAGGGCGGTGGTGGACCAGAATGTTTTTCGAGTGCACCAAAAAGGGTCTCGTGTCTGGGCTCACGACGCCATGCCAAAACAAGGCCATAAATATGATCACCAGACACCCCCGCGGATCCGCTGCTGACTATCCCAAATCCTAAGTGACAAAATAAGATAGGAGTATGAGAGAGAGGGTGACAAAGAGAGAGACAGACATAGAGACACGAGGAGGAAAATATATCATCCAGGTTCCCGGTGGTGAGAAATATGAGACAACATTAGCGACTGGAAAAATAGAGAAACACCCAAAGTATATCCCTTCCCTTCCATTATTCTGCCTCCACCTTTCTCTTCTCCTCCTCCTCCTCCTCCTCCTTTCCTCTTCCACCTCTTCCTCCTCCTCCTCCTCCTCCTTATCTTCCTCTTCCTTCTCCTCCTTCTCCTGCCCTGGTACCCAAACACCCTCCTCTTCCTCCTCCTCCTCCTCCTCCTCCTCCTTCTCCTCCTCCTCCTCCTCCTCCTTCTCTTCCTTCTCCTCCTTCTCTTGCCCTGGTACCCAAACACCCTCCTCCTCCTCCTCCTCTTCCTCCTCCTCCTCCTCCTCCTCCTCCTCCTCCTACCCCGGTACCCTCCATCCTCCACCTCCACCACCACCACCACCACTCTCCCGGCCACCAACCCATCAAGTCCGACCAGCAAAGCCGAGCGGAATAAGAGCTCATTGTCATGGAAATCAGGTAAAACGCGAAAAGGCTTCGTCGAGATGTAATTACTGGTACCTGATCTTTCTCTTAAGCCCGCCCACCTCTCGCCTCGCATCCGAATATGTCTCGTGATTGCCGTTGTGTCTCGCTTCGTCACGCCTCCGCAGTGTTAAGGCGGTGGCGAGGCAGCGTTAAAAGTATCTCTTGGTAGACGTGATAGGTACACGTATAGGAGTAACGTACTAGAAGGTGAAACGCCACAGATTAAATAGGGAGATTTCTCGAAGGGTTTTATGGTGAAGTAAGTTTTTGTGAGGCAATGAAGATTAAGAATATCTCTTGGTATACGTTTTAAATACTCGTATTGAACCAGTAACGTGCTAGAAGGTGAGACGCCACGCTGTACAAGTTAAATAGGGAGATTCCTCGAAGGGTTTTATGGTGATGTAGGTTTTTGTGAGGCAATGAAGGTGAATGTGAGGTGATGATAGGAAGTATTTGCCTTAACCCCTTGATACCCAGAAAGTAATTTCCATTTTAATTTGGGTATACCATTAGACGATTATTAGTGATCATAAGCAATATTATATAGATATGACCTGTTTAGTATCCTTCTCCAATAACAAATTTGGAATATTCAGTTACTTTTTGTAATGTTATGGCTAACAACAGACGATTTTTTTATAGCAAAGGAAAAATCTGGGCGTGAAGGGATTAATAGGAGCTGGTAAAGGTGGGCGAGGAAGGCGGATACTATAGATGAGAGTTAGCATGGTAATGAATAAAGGGTGAAGGGTATACTATAGCAGTAGGGAAGTATATGAGATAGACAAGGGAAGCAAAGAGGGCAGCTGGTAAGGGTTGGCCGTGTGCGGTGTGTCTCTAGTACTACCTGGCTGGTAATGCGTGTGTTTACCTGTAATTATAAGGAACGGCTCTTGTGGCGTATTGTGGCGGTCCAGTGTCACGCCAGTACCGGCCCAACATTATACCTGGATTAACATATACCCCTTTCTCTCTCTCTCTCTCTCTCTCTCTCTCTCTCTCTCTCTCTCTCTCTCTCTCTCTCTCTCTCTCTCTATGGTCTTCATCATTTTTTAATATACTAAGAGAGAGAGAGAGAATCAGAGAGAAAGAAGAGAAGAAGCTGGAGAAAGAAGAGAAGAGCTGAGAGAGAGATAGATAGATAGAGAGAGAGAGAGAGAGAGAGAGAGAGAGAGAGAGAGAGAGAGAGAGAGAGAGAGAGAGAGAGAGAGAGCAGGACACAGGTAGCATGTGTAATGTGCCTTGCTGGCTTCCGCTGCAGATAACCCGTGTTAATTGGGACATCCGGGAGGCTTAATGGAGTGCGCCTCACCCTCTGTCCCCTTCTCTCTCTCTCTCTCTCTCTCTCTCCTCTCTCTCTCTCTCCTCTCTCTCTCTCTCTCTCTCTCTCTCTCTCTCTCTCTCTCTCCTCTCTCTTCTCTTTTCCCTCTCTCTCCTTCCTCTCTCCTCTTATGTCATGCTCCTCCTTCTCTCTTCCCTCCCCTCTTCTCATATACCTGCATCCCTCTTATGTCATGCATCCCTCCTCTCTCTCTCCCTCCTCATTATCTCCCTCCTCCTCCCTCCATCCCCGTCTCTCTCTCTCCTCTCTCTCTCTCTCTCTCTCTCTCTCTCTCTCTCTCTCTCTCTCTCTCTCTCTCTCTCTCTCTTCTCTCTCTCTCTCTCTCTCTCTCTCTCTCTCTCTCTCTCTCTCTCTCATTATCCCTTATTACCTCCGTTATCATAGTATTGTTGCGTTTTTTGTGCATTATATTCACTTCCATTACATTTTTTTTCTACCTTCCATATGTGTGTTTATCTGGTTTATTTATTTATTTATTTAAATTTGTGTAACCTCATAAGCTTTGTAACAATCATTAAGTCTACTATCTTTCTTATATATATCTCCACCTTTAGCTTAATTCACCACTCATTTAATGGAAAAAAGAGTAGAGAAAGTATATTTAAAAGAAGAGAGGGTAGAGATAGAGGAGCAAAAATAGAAGATAGGATAGTGAAATAGAGAAATAGAGAGGAACTGAGGGAGGCTAAGTAATATATTTTTTCTTTCAGTAATAGTAAATTTATTGCCATTATTGTTACATCTATAAACTGTATAAACAAATCCGTATATACCATGTCTATGAACGGCATGGTCTGTCGAGCGAAGACTCTTTGACAGACGAAAATTTCTAGAATAAAATGTTCGGTACACAGGCAAAGGGTTAGAGGGAAGGAGTAGGGAAGGTAGTGGGAGTAGGGAAGATAGAGGGAGTAGGGAAGGTAGAGGGAGTAAGTAAGGTAGTGGGAGTAGGCAAGGAGGGTGGCAGTGGTAGATAGAGGGAGTAGGGATGGTAGTGGGAGTAGGGATGGTAGTGGGAGTAGGGAAGGTAGTGGGAGTAGGGAAGGAGAGTGGCAGTGGTAGGGTTTTGTATAATTATATGCAGATGTATTCATTTGTGGCTGTAATGGAGGTGTGTGGGAGGCATAAAGGAAGTCGTCGCTCAATTACTGGAGGGTCGTGATTCATTTTCTCTCTCTCTCTCTCTCTCTCTCTCTCTCTCTCTCTCTCTCTCTCTCTCTCTCTCTCTCTCTCTCTCTCTCTCTCTCTCTCTCTCTCTCTCTCTCTCTCTCTCTAAACACAACATACAAAAAACAAACAATCAAGGAACTAACAAACACAAATAAATGAATAGACAATCAAACTCAGGAAAAAAAGATTGGCAAACTAACCAAACAAAAAACTGAGAAAGACAGATAAAACAAATGTAAACAAACATACAATAATTAATTACCATATAAGCAAATAAACCAACAGGTAAACAGGAAGACAAACCAATGAGCAGGAAAACAAACAAAACACAGACAGGAAAAAAACCCAGACAGACAAAAAAAATAACAGCAAAAAAACAGACACACTTACGAATGGACAGGAAAACGGAAAAAAAAACAGGACTGACAAAAAAATGGACAGGAAAACAACACAAACTAGGGGGGGGGGGGCACTCAGTAGAGCGCATACCTCCGCCCGAATATTTCATCAATTGGTTGCATGATATATATATATTTATATATATATGCACTCAGTATGAGCGCATACCTCCGGCCGAATATTTCATCAATTGATTGCCATGGCAACAGTTGTTAATAGATTTCATCCAAAATTAAATAATTTCTTCCTTATACCAAATAGACTTGGTATACCGAGTTTGGTCCAAATATATTCGTAACTTTTCGAGAAATCCTGTACACTAACAAACAGACAGACAGACAGACAGACAGACAGATCGGGGTGAAAACATAACCCCTCCAACTTCGTTGGTGGAGGTAAAAACAGTCAGACAAAAATATTAACAGGAAAAAAACAGACACTTACGAATGGACAGGAAAACGGAAAAAACCGACTAGACAAACAAATGTACAGGAACACAAACAAAACACAAACAAACAAATGGACAGAAAAAAAACAGTCCCACATACAAATGGACAGGAAAAGAAACCAGACAGACAGACAGATACACCGCCATGCAATTACACCCGCGTGACAAAGGCTAATTTCCTGAAGGCGTCTGACCATTGTAGGGCGCGAGGTGTCCGTCCACAGGGCCTTGGCGGCGGTCATTAGCGGCTTGGTAGACCGTAATTAGCCACCAAATGGATAATTACCTTCCCGGGAGTCCATTATTTGACCTGCCATTACTTGTTTATTTCCTCTTTTACGGCATGGAGGACGAGGAAGAGTAAGAGGAGGAGCTTGGGTTATGTTGTCTCGTGGTCTCGTGGTCTCGTGGTCTAGTGGTCTCATGGTCCTTGAAAACTGAGAGGAATATTAGTATAAGTAGTATTAGTAGAGTATTTATTAGAGTTAGTTAGTATTAGTAGTATTAGTAGAGTATTAGTTAGAGTTAGTTAGTATTAGTAGTATTAGTAGAGTATTAGTTAGAGTTAGTTAGTATTTGTAGTATTAGTAGAGTATTAGTTAGTTAGTTAGTATTAGTAGTATTA
>JACEEZ010007896.1:10000-15000 GCA_016584305.1 Chionoecetes opilio | reverse complement strand
TGATGCATAGTAACTAAAGGCGAAACTCCACCACTAAACCTGCTTATCTCCGTCCATCACGCCGTAAGCCTTCGTCAGGAGCCTCTAGGTGTGTATTATGGAGTTACCTGTTGAGTAGTTAGTAGTCAGTGAGGAGCCTTAGGAGCCTTGATTTACGGGGAAACTGGTGATTTACGGTCATACTGGTGACTCCCGGTAGCTTGGTTATCGCGCGCCCTTGCCATGATTGGGTGATAGTGTGTTATTTCGTGTCATGTATCACCCTGGCTGCCTAGGTGATGCTGGGACCTCGAGGGATAAGTGAAGGAGTAGCTGTAGGAGGAGATAGGAAGGGTGGGAAGAGTAGGAGAGGGAGGGAAGGGTGTAAGATGGAAAGATCGTGGGAGTTAGGAGATAGGAAGATGAGAGGGAGGGAAGGATATAAGAAGGAAAGATCTTGGAAGTTAGGAGATGGGAATATGTATAGGTTAGGAAGATGAGAGTACCGAGGAGGGAGTTAGGAGAGAGAGAGATGCGAAAGGGATAGATGGGGAAAGATGAGTGAATGGTATTTTCTCTTTAGGGTAAAGGATGATGATAACGAATTTAACCCTGGAATGAAAGAGAGAGAGAGAGAGAGAGAGAGAGAGAGAGAGAGAGAGAGAGAGAGAGAGAGAGAGAGAGAGAGAGAGAGAGAGAGAGAGAGAGAGAGAGAGAGAGAGAGAGAGAGAGAGAGAGAGAGAGAGAGAATTATCATCGTCATCATCATTCACGAATCTTCCACTGTACCGCATCATGTTTGCCTGGGGACCTAAAATATTTCGTTATACAATCACAACTTTAAATTGGACAAGTAGATTGTTGCACTTCCGCTCTCACAATTTCCAGAGAGACATTATATAAATCGGGGAGCCGTTCCGGGCGGGTGCAGGTACTGTGCTGTTGGGTAAAGAAAAATAAAATAGAATGACACTGGATGAAAGTAACTGTAACTGTTAACCGCCATAACATTTCTCTTTGATTCTCTCCCCATTTTTTGCTTAGTCTGTGTACAATTTATATTCTAAATCCGGAATGAAAACCACAAACCTCGGATTCCTGTACGCTGCGTCGTCACATATACGTTATTTTATTTATTTATTATTATTATTTTTTTACATCACAAAGGACTGGCCAAAGGCACAACAAAAAGAGGTAACACAAAACCCGCTTAGTTGCCAGTCCCTATAAAGAAGACAGTAAGAGAATAAAGAAAGGGGGGTGGGCCAATTTATATCGGGAGGTGTCTTGTCACTCTTCTCTTGAAAAAAATTGAAGTCGTAGGAAAAATAGAAACAGGAAGAGAGTTTTTATTGTTGCATTGTCTAAAGTGAGAAATATTATCCCATTCTGGACTGTTGGTGAGTGGGATAATAGTCTTCAAACCTTCACTGCATCCGAAGATCAATGCTTTCCTCAATGCTACTCCTGAAGACAAAAATATATTATTTAATGAAAGAAAGAAAAGGCTCCCAGCGGTTACTGAGTACGCCAGGGAGAGAACGAGTATTCACCTCGCTATGTCCTCACCGGGAACTCCGTGAAGGAAAAAGTTAATGAATGGCATTAAAGAGAGTGTAATGAATGATGGTAAAAAGCGTCGCCACGTCCTGTTAGTCGTCGAGCACAAGAAGCTATGAATGGGACTTGGCTGCCAGAGGTCTTCAGGAGCTCTGTAAGAAGGAGTGGATGTACACGCGGGTTTATTCACACACTGTCTCACCCATCCACTTTTTCCACATACTTAGTCGTCAGGTGGTTAGTGCAGAGTCAATAGAGAGCTTTAAAAGGAGGCTGGATAATTTCTTGGATGGGGACGAGAGGTAGATGTAGGTAGTGTTCAATAACAGGAACTACCACGTGTAGGTCTCGCGGCCTCTTGTAGCTTCCTTATTTTCTTATGTTCTTATGTTGTTATTACTTTTTTTTAGCGTTGTGGTCCTTGTTGTTTCTATTGGTGGTCGCATTACAATCTTTCATACGTTAGAGGTGTTGACAGTAAGCATTCAGTACGAGACAAGTATTTTATTCCCTTATTTTCTTATGGTCTTATGGTCTTATGAGTGAGGAAGGGAAGACGAGGAAGGTTAAATAAGCTAAGTAAAACGAGTCTTTATCACGAATCTGTAGGGGTTCTTTGTGCTAAGGGAAGTGTGGATAATACCTCGAGCCCCGCTGCGAGGGAGCGCCCCTTCCTGTGCTTACACTGTTTTTACCTAAGCTTTTATTTCAGCACCACATGATTTCCCCTCATTTTGCGAAATTCGTCTGACGTCTTAAGTTTCTTTCATACAAGTCGTCCACTTAGCTTTTTTCTTAGCAATCTAGAATAAAGGTAATGTCTTTGTTACGTCGCAAACAAATGTTGTCCGTTAGCAAGATCGTGTTCTGAACTGTTTTTTATTTAACAAGTCAACAAGCTACTACATAATATTACCGGTGTTCTTACTGTTCTACATAAGCCTTTGATTATGATATTTTACACAGAGCTCCTTGTAACAGATAAGGGAGGGAGAGAACTGGTCACGGAGCATAGAGTGAGGAGGAAGGGAGGAGGGAGCTGCGTACTGCGTTGCCCCTAATGTCTTCTTTACTTCCCTTCTTCCTCAATCTACCTCTCATCATGATCATATTTTCCTCAATCATGAGTTGCCGTAAATACCACCTTTTCCTGCACCCAGATCTCCGTTACCTCCTCCTCCTCCTCCTCCTCCACCACCACCTCCTCCTCCTCCTCCTCCTCCTCCTCCTTCTCCTCCTTCCTCTCCTCCTCCTCCTCCTCCTCCCCCCCTCCTCCTCCTCCTCTAAGTCTTTTGTCTTTTCTAGTAGTTGTTAGGTAGTCTTTTCTAACTGTTATCTTACATGTAGTTTGATAGTTAGTAGTATGTAGCTCAGCAGATACCCTCGTTATAGACCAATAGGTGTCCTGGTATCTGTTCTTCCTATGTATTCCTATGTATTCCTCCTCCTCCTCCTCCTCCACCTACACCTCCTCCTCCTCCTCCTCCTCCTCCTCCTCCACCACGCCCAACACAACATAACAACGGAGCCAAATACATCCTAAGGTCCCTAAGTCCGCCTCACAAATGGGCTGCAGGTCCTGGTTTTCCTGCCCCGTGTTTGTGATGGTCCATTACATACCGTGGCGCGGGTATGAGCGCCTCTTAGTCCCCTCTTAAGTTCCTCTTCAAAGTTCTTCTGCCTTCTTTGCACTCCCTCTCCACACTCCCTCTCCACAGTACTCGAGTGGGAGGAGTGGTGTGGTAAGGAGAAATAGTAAATATGCCTTGGGATTCTATCAAACGCTGGAAATATGAGGTAAAAACTGATGTAAATTGAGGTTTGTTTGTACGTACATTGGTGGTGGAATTATTATTGTTCTTTATTGAGACATGGCAAATCCGTTCCCGTGTAGGACAGCAGGAACACAAACATTACACACTCGTACCAAAAAATGTTGAAAATACATGTATTTCACGTCCCAAACAGAGCGAAAAATATTATCTCACCAAAAAATGCTGGGTAGAAACGTAAACACTCGTACAACTTCCGTTCAAACCCACACACACACACACACACACACACTTACACACACACACACACACACACACACACACACACACACACACACACACACACACACACACACACACACACACACACACACACACACACACACACACACACACACACACACACACACACACACACACACACACACACACACACACACACACACACGAACACGCACACACACACACAAGGACATAAAATATAGAGAGTAAACAATAATGAGCGAAAGTGTCCGTTTTTCGTACGTGTTTCGTTTTCTTAAATCTCACGGGGCGGGTTTGGTAGTGGGGGACGAGAGGGAGGAGGGGGGGAAGGTGGCTGCGGGGACGGGGCTTGGCGGGGCTGTACGGGGCATGGGACGGGGCGGGGCGGGGCGGGAGGGGGCCGGCAACTCCATTAAGGTGTGTATACAGTACGGTGCTCTGCATGAAGTGAACTGGGAATTAGATTTTGTCGAGTTTCACATTTTATCGATCGTGTAAAAGGTTGCCAGGTTGTATTTAGATCAACTTGTGTGAGGCGTAGGAGGAGGAAAGAGGAAATGCGCATGTGTGAATGAAGGAGGGAAGGAAGGAAGGAAGGAATGAGGTGGTAAAAAAGAGAATGATTTTGTTATATGTCTCATGTAGTTTTTTTAATGCTTTCTGACCCTTCTCTTCTCTTTTTCTTCACTCTTTTCTTCTTTCTTCTTCTTTTTTCTTCTCTCTTTTTCTCTTTCTGTCCTTCTTCCTTCTCTGCCTTCTTCCTTTGCTTCCTCTTATTATTTCCTCCTTGAAAAGGCTCACCCTTGAAATATATAATCTCATTTTTTTTATATCTCTTTTAGTTGCAAACCGAGCACAGTACTCCCATCTACTTCTTGCCATCTTCGTCCCCAGCATTTACTCCCCCCCCATCTCTCTTCCCCCTCCTTACCCCCTCCTTCCTTCCCTCCCTCTCCCTCCCTTCCTTCCCTTCCACGTGAAAATCCTCTGATAATGTTTGTGTCTCCGTTTGTCATCTTTTTGTATAATTTTTTCAAAGCCCTTAATTTCTACACTCACCGCCAAGTGGTCTTTTCCTCTTTTTGTACCATCTTCCTACTCCTCCTACTCCTCCACTCCTCCTACTCCTCAAATACTCTTCCCATCATCACAACCACCACCACGTGCACAATCCTCACCACAGATTCAGACGTGACCAGTACTAAAATGTGTTGAGTACGTACTGGCCACGGCTGTCACACGTACGTACACACAGCACAGATCACGTCACTACCCTCCTAACTCCTTGCAGATTGACGTTAGTATAAACCAGTAGGGTAGTAGTAGTAGTAGTTAGTAGTAATAGGGTAGTAGTAGGTAGTAGTAGTAGTAGTAGAGTAGTAGTAGTAGTAGTAGTAGTAGTAGTAGTAGTAGTAGTAGTAGTAG
>JACEEZ010007895.1:0-15598 GCA_016584305.1 Chionoecetes opilio | reverse complement strand
TCTCTCGACTTAGTTAAATTAATAGCTTCACTCTCTTCTCATAACTAAAGTTAGATCAATGTTCATTTGGTCTTCCCTTATCTACACAAATTTTCTAAAAAGGTATATCCATCCTGAATCAGCCCAAAACTGAACCGCAGAGTCTGGGTGGGGTTGACTAGAGCCAAATAATGTTTTTGAAAACCTCCACTTTATTTTAACTTTCCCTGGTAATGAATAAAACACCCTATAGCCTCATTTCTAGATCAGTGTAATTCCCCTTTGTTGCTGTGTTTTTGGATGAAAAGGAGCTGCGGGTGCGCTCCAAAAGGAATTTTTTCGCTGCCCTCTCTAAAAAAATTTACCTTATATAGAACATAAAAAACATTAAAAAAATTAGAAAGTACAGGAGCCCGGAGACCTACACGACCCCGGGGTTTTTTGCTACTTAATATCCCACCCCCCAGCTTTCCCCACCATAAATTTCTAGCCCCCTTTTTTAAAGTCCCCAATGACTCCGCATAACTCCCTGACGAATTTCCATAATTACCACCTATTTGTAAACCCATTTTTTCCGTATTTTTTTTTTAAATCTCCCTTTTTCCCATTTTAAAAACCCTTTTTTTCTACCCGTTTACTAGCCGTAAGAACTTTTTCCTACATCCCCTTTTTATTGTACCCTTTAACCCCCTTGAAACCTTCTATCAGAGCGTCTTACTCGCGCCTTTCGATGAGTGTAAATTTAAAGCTGCAATTATTCTCAAACTAAATTTAACCACCCATGTACAATTTTTTTAAATCCCCCTTCCCCGTTCTAAAAAGGGGGAAATACCACTGTAAACGGAGCCCAAATCTTTACCGCATAGTCTGGTGAGGTTTATGGCCATAGTCTCATGGGGGTGTGCAGCCGGGTTAAGGGGGGGAATATCTCCCTAGGATCAGAGGGAGGGTTTTTCAACATCGGGGGGTCTTAAAAGGCTATGTGTCAGACCTGATGAAATCCGAAACACGACAATTTATCCGGCGAAAACGGGAAAAAACAGAAGGAATTTTGGGTAAACATGGACGAGGACTGCGGGGTTTCTTTTACCAAGACTACTGACTATTTTTTCCGACCAAAAAAATGGTTTTTATCACGGTGTTTTCTTATTTATGGGAAAACCCGTTCGGGAAAGTAGTTTTTTTTAATTTTCTCCCCAAATCTAGGGTCGCAAGTCTTTTCCATGGATAAAAAAATGATCTCCATCAAAAAAAAGCTTTAAAAAATTTGGGCCCCGGAAATAATAGTCAGGTCTCAAAAACCCAGGGAAAAATGGGAATTGTCCGAAAACAAGTTACCCCCCCCGCCCGCTTTTTGCCAGTCCCCGAGTGGCCCGCTCTGCCTCGCCCTCGGAGGATTTTTACCCTACCCAAACCTAACCTAACCTATAACAGGGGGCTCCGCCTCCTTGACCCCCCGGGGGGATTTTTAACCTAACCAAACCCCAAACCTAACCCTCCTAAAGGGTGGGGGTCCCCCAAACGGGAGGGTGGTCGTATGCGCTTTTAGACTATTTTCATTTCTAAAATATGTATATAAGTTTAAAATTTTATGCGGAAGTGGTTTAATATGCACAATATACCAAGCAAAATATAACTAGAAAAAGAAGTGGTAAAAGGGGAATGTTTCAAATTTTGAAAGATGAGTTCAGGGTGTCAAGACCCCAACATTTAGAGAGAGGAGGAGAAAAGAGAGGGGAGAAGAGAGAGGGAGAGAGAGAGAGAGGAGAGAGGAGAAGAGAGAGAGAGAGGAGGAGGGGGAGAGAGAGAAGGAGAGGAGAGGAGAGAAAAGAGAGGAGAGAGAGAGAGGAGAGAGAGAGGAAGAAGAGAGAGGAGAGAGAGAAGAGAGAGAGAGAGAGAGAGAGAGAGAGAGAGAGAGAGGAAGAGAGAGAGGAGAGAGAGCGAGGAGCGAGAGAGAGAGAGGAGGAGAGAGAGGAAAAAGGGGGAGAGGAGAGAGAGAGAGAGAGAGAGAAGAAGAGAGGGGAGAGAGAGGGGAGAGGGGAGAGAGAGACGAGAGAGAGGGGGAGAGAGAGAAAGGGGAGAGAGAGAAGAGAAGAGAGAGAGAGAGAAGAGAAGAGAGAGAGAGAGGAGAGAGAGAGAGGAGAGAGAGGGAGGAGAGAGAGAGAGGAAGAGAGAGAAGAGAGAAGGAGGAGGAGAGAAGAGAGAGAAGAGAGGGAGGGGGAAGAAGAGGGGGAAAAAATCAAAGGGACTGGGAAAAGGAAAAAAAAGAAAGGAAAAAGAAACCGAAAACCAAAAAAGAAAAACAAAAACCCAAAAGACACAAAGGAAAAGACACCAAACCCCAAAAAAACCACCACAAACACACACACACACCACACACAACACACCACGCACACAACACACACGCACACACCAACCACACACACACACACACACACACACACACACTTCTATCTTGCTATCTCTTGCTGCACCGATGAAAACCGGCAAAAAAATAGAAAAAAAGGCCCGTTAATCCCTATTAGGAACTTTTATCAATATTAAGTTGTTCCATTTTCTTCTCTCATAAAAATAAAAAGAATATAATCGCCTTATCTTTACTAAGTTTGGGAGTTTTTGATGCAGCTGGGCGTAGCGAGTATAAGCCTTTACCCTGCAGCAATACCTTCCTGCATTAGCCCATCCTCCAGTACTTCCCTCAGGCCCCCCAAGGTTCTTACTGAATCGAAGGGTTTGAAAAAGTAAAGCGAGGATCTTGTCAAGGAGAATCAGAAAACCGAGTCGCACCGAAAAAAGTAGTGTAAGCGGAATACTTCTAAAAGATTTTCTGGATATTCAATAGCATCATAATTTCGGTTTTTCATTCTTCATCTGTGTTTGCACCGTCTATTTATTTGTCTGTTTGCTTATTTTTTGCTTTGTTCGTCCGTCTGTGCGTCTGTATGTAAGGAGGTTCTGTCTGTGTATTAATGTCCTGTTCTTGGTACTCATTTCTCATTGTCCTCATGTATTTAACAAAAAAATTACAATAATAAAACTTTTTAAATAAAATCTATCTCAACCTCAAACACATAGAAGTAGAGTGAAGGACTGATGACTGAGCGAATACAGAAAGGTGAAATATGGTAACGTAAAAAGAAATTGCATGAGGAGGGTTATGTAGAACTATAGGTAACTGGGGGGGGGGGGGGGGGCACTCAGTAGAGCGCAGACCTCCGCCGAATATTTCATCAAATATCGATATAATATATATATTATATATATATTTATATATATATATATAATATATATATATATATATATATATATATATATATATATATATAATATATATATATAATATGCACTCAGTATGAGCGCATACCTCCAGCCGAATATTTCATCAATTGGTTGCCATGGCAACAGTTGTTAATAGATTTCATCCAAAATTAAATCAGTTCTTCCTTAACCAAATAGACTTGGTTTTACCGAGTTTGGTCCAAATATATTCGCAACTTTTCGAGAAAGCCGGGACACTAACAAACAGACAGACAGACAGACAGACAGACAGACAGACAGACAGACAGACAGACAGACAGACAGATGGGGGTGAAAACAAAACCCCCTCCAATTTCTTTGGGCGGGGGAAATTTGGGGCGGAATTATGGAAATTTTGCAGAGGGGAAACAGGGGGAAAAATTTCGGGGGCAGTAGTTTTTAGGTAGAGATTTTTCTTGAAATTTGGGGGTGTGAAGTTTTAAATGGGGAAAAGGGAAAAATGTTACTGGGGGGAATAAGTAAGGGGGGAAGTTTTGTGAGTGCCGAGCAAGGATGTGGTGTGTTCAGAAAGAGGAGTGTGAAGAGGAACTGTGGTTTTGGGATGTTTGTGTTGGGCAGGGGTATCCCAAAGGGGAAAATAGGATACGGGTTTGGGGGCAGGGGGAAAAAATATCAGTTAGGCAGCAGAATGTCTGAGAATGTATAGATGGGGGGGGCCAAACCTGAAAATGGGGGTGAAGCGGGGGGATAGACTATAAATGGCACGGAAATTTCCAAAGAACCCCGAACTTTTTTGGTGGCAAAACAAAATTTTTCGGGAAATTTGATTTTTTTTTGAAATTAATCTGCAACCCGGGTTTCTGTCGCAAACTTTTTTTTTTTTTTGGCAAAAATGGCAAAAAAAAAAAACAAATTGAACCTAACCAAAACCCTATACCTAACCTAACCTTTCCTAACCAACCTTTACCTAACCTTTAGCCCACTGATACCTTTGGAACGCCTGTATTCCCACTTTTTATCCCCAGGGACTTAACATTTTTCGGGAAAAAAATTTTTTCCTTTTTTTATACCCCCCTGCAAGGTTTCCCATGTTTTTTGACCGGAAAACCCCGAAAGTCAAAAACCCTTTTTGAGCTAAAATGTCAAAAAATTTTTGCCTCAGGGGACCTCAAATATTAACCCCGCGCCCAGAAAAAAAGCCCTTTTTTCCCTTTTCCGCCAGATTTATTTTCCCTGAGATTTTTGAAAAATTTGGGATAGAAAAAAAGGGGAAATAAAAATTGAACATTTTTAATATTTTTTCTAAAAAAAACCAATCCAAGAAAAATTCAAGAAAAAAAGACAAACATACCAGAATAAAAAGCTTTTTTCCCTAAAAATTTTCATAAAATTTCAAAAATATTCAACTTGACATCCAAAAAATGTGGCCCAAAGACTCTAAAAATTTTTTCAAGTGGCGAAAACTCTGGGGGTCATGTCAGAAGGCCCACTTCCCATTTCTTTTTTTTATTTTTTGGTTTCTGAAGCTATAAAATCGCTCAGGGTTTTTGAAATTTCCACGGTTGAAGAAGGAAACTTTTTTTGTGAAAAATTCTGTGGAAATTGATGTTTGCAAAAATCAGTCTCTCGGGACTCCCCGCTCAGCAGTGTCTTCACTACTTTTACATTGGACAAAATTCCGGGGCCCTTCCCTGTATTTCCATCACCCCTTTGGCCATGTCCCCACGGGTTTTGGCAGAACCCCTCATCCCTCAATCCCAAGGGGCCCAAGCAGAAGAAAACCTCGGGAAAACCAAACTAGACGGGCCAGATTTCGTTTTTGGCTGAAAACCTGGGGGAACATTTTTTTTCCCTCTTTCTAAAGTTAGCGGGTTTCTCAGTGGCGTCCCGCTTGGCAGCAATTCCTGCTTCTCTTTGTCACGGTCTGCTACGAAGAGAGCAAAGGGCAAAAACCCCCTGTGTTGGTACCACTTGGGGTTTTAAATTTTTTGTAGCATGCCTGGGGCAATCTCTGTCTTTTCCCTTTTAAACTTCATCATGCCCCTTCTGAACTGCAGTCTTTTGCGGAAGCATCTGCAGCAATTGTAGATGAACCCACAGGGTGTATAAAAACAGCCCAAAGGGAAGGGGTTTGAGGGCGTTCCATTTTCACAACAGTTTTTTTTCATCTACTCCAGCTGCTCAGAAAACTGAACTTTTTCATAGAATAAAGGTTTTGGCCACCACCTGGCCTGAGAATGGCCCAGGAGGGCCCCCAGTGGTTTCCCGGGGGAGGCGTGTCTCCAAGGACGATCAGGTAAGCTCGCCATCTCACGGTAGTCAGCTCTAGGGGGCCTTCCCCGGGACCTCAGGATTTCCTGTAGTTTTTCCTTGCACTTTTTTCTTTTATTCAACCATTTTTGTCTGATGGACAGGGTTGTAGGGTTGCCTTGGTAAGATCTGTAAAAAACGCCCTTTGAAGTGTTTAAACCCCGGATTCTCTGGGCTCTTGCCCTTTGCCAAAAAAGATTCCCCCAATACAGCACCAACCAGCATTCTAAAATGTGGTGTCTGCAGGCCAGGTAGAACCCCTTCCGTAAACCTGTTGCTCCAAAGTTTGGGGCGGGGCTCCCCGATGACCCCACTGTTGGGCCGTTTTTGTAAACCCCCAAGGGCAGTGATCATCCAGTAACCCCCCATGCCCCCAAAGAAAAATCCATGGATGCCTCTCCTAAAGCCTTTCCTTTTTTGAGCTGTTATCACGGTACCCCCGATAGCTGCCTTCGGGTATGCAAGGGGCCCTTAGCAACACACCCAGAGTCTTGACGGGGGGTTCCCAGGATCACTTCCCGGAAATTCTCAAATCTTGCCATCCCAGTGGAGGGGCAGCATACGGGGGGGGGTCCTCGCTAAATGTGCCATGTACTCCGGTGATGTGGAAACCTGCCCAGCACCCCGGGTTTCCTTTCTCGTTTTTTTAGGTTGAGAGGGAAAAATTTGCCCAAGGTCAGCCCCACCAGCCTTAAAGTACCAGAACTAAGCTTCATTTTGTTTTGTAGACAATCCAGACGATCAGCGGTACTGAGAGTCAACACACTCCAGGGACCCCCGGGGAAAATGTGAGGCCCCCGGGTGTCTTGGTGTTTGTGAAATCCAGGCCCGAGGTTTTTGGGAATCCATGTCCCTGCTTTCCCCTTTCCTGTCGGTTGGGTCCCCCAGGTAGACACATCAGCAAAAAAAAAAAAGGGAAGGCCCCTTGCGGGTGTGGCAGCTAAAAAATTTGGGAAAATTTTGTGCAAATTCATTCTTTTTCCTCTCTCTGCGCAGTTTTGCAACCCTCTCTGCTTGCTGCTGGGACCGTGACTCAAATATCATTTTCATGCCAGAAATGTGGGCCTTTTCTCTGTTTTCTAATCCTGGTAAACCCTGAGCCCTTTGGGCCTTTTTCCCCTTGATAGTAGTCGGTTTTTTCTATTTCCCGGGGTTTGGGATCTGAATCCCCTATGTCGAACAGGCTTTTCTAATTCCCCGGACAAAGGCACTCCTTTTTCCCCCAGGGGGCCCCCTGTTTTCCTTTTTTCCTTGCTAATCTCTGTGCTTTTTTTGGGGAAATGTCATGAAATGCGCGCTGCATTGGGACCTTTTGGTCATGGTCTTTTATCCTAGCCCTCTGCCAGAATGGGATTTTAGCCTCCCCCTGTTTTATTTTCGAGGGCTTTATGCTTAAGGGTTCCCTGTATTTTTGGCAAAAACTGGAGATGGGGGGAAATTGGAAGGCCCCGTCCCCGTTTTTGGGGGGAAATTGGGGGCCCCTGATGCTGGATGAAAGGTTAGCCCTCAGGAAAAGGGTTTTTTTTAGCAGATCTAGTAGCAAAGGGCGGCGTGACGTTTTCTCTGGGCTGCAGGGTTTGAGGTTTGAAGTCAAAATTTGCGTCCTTTGGAAAACTCCTTTCTTCCGGGCCTATGAATTTTTCTTGTGAAAAAAATCTCTGGGTTTTTAGCGGTTTTTAACAAAATGCCAAAAAACATAACAACCCTTAGAGGCATGCTAAAAACCCTTGGGAAATTTGGGGACTAGAGTGAATAAATTAATTTATTTTTAATTTTTTTTAAAATTTGTCTGTAAAATCACATGTAAAATTTTTCCCAAAAAGTTTCTATGCATTTTGAGTTTCAGTCGCCTAATTTTCTTGCTTTTAACCCGCTTATCCCCTTTTAAAGGTGAAAAAATAGGCGAAAAAAAACCCTCAAAAAGCTCCAAAAATGGCCCCCTTTTAGAAAAAAGTTTATAGAAAAGAACTTCTGCTCAGAGGCCAAAGGTTCCCGATTTTTGACTTATAAGGGTTTTTTAATTTTTTACTTTTTTTAGGTCAAAAAAACATTGGGAAAAAAGTACAGGAGGGTATAAAAAAAAAAGGAAAAAAAATTTTTTCTGAAAAGGTTTTAAACCCCGGAAAACAGGGGGTCCCATGACCCAAACCCAACCCCCCCATTAAAAAAAATAAAAAAAAAAAACTAACCCTTTTTTAACTAAACAAATTTAATTAAAAACAATTTTTGGGCAAAAACGGTTAGCAGATGAAAACAAATACATCAAAAAATCACCCGAAAAAAAATAGTTTTTGTCCACCATAAAGAATTCGGGGTTTATAGGGGAAAATACCGATGTACTTTTGAGGGGCATTGCCTCAAGGCCGGGTCAACGGGCCTTTTTTCCCGGGAAAACTTTTGGGTTTTTTCTACCCTTTTATGCCGTTTTAAAGGGCCTCTCTGGTACAAACGCGGAATGCGCATGATCGTCCCCCTCCCACCAGTCTGGCATTCTTTTTTTACATCTTTGGGGCGCCCACGCCCCCGCAAGACTTCGTACGAACTACACATTTTTAGTGACAAAAAGAAAAATTTTCAATTTGGCATATTTTGGATATATTTTTGCTTAAACAACAAATTTAGGCTAAAAGCAGGCAGCCCAAGTCTTTTTTCACGATCCATTTTTGTTTGTTTTTGTCGCGGGTTCCCGGAAAAATGCCGAAAAAAACTTTTAGCAGAAAAAAACCCTGTTTCGACACGCGCACTTTTTCCCCCTACGGCATCAAAAGGTAGCAAAAAACTAAAATATGCCGGGAAAAAATAACTCGTGTTTACAAAGGCCCTTTTTCGCGGGGGAACCCCCTCGAAAGGGGGCCTCCATCTGGGCCCCCGGGCAGCGTCGGGGCCCGCGTGGGGGGGCCGTTTTTTTCTAGCTGCAGGCCATCGTCCAGCCCTCTGTGGGCGTGGGGGCCCCCGCCGGGGACGGCATCCAAAGCCCGCTCCAGTCCCTCATTCCCCAACAGAGGGGCGCACCATTTATTTTGGGGTGCTTCTCATCGCTAGAGCCCCCCACCCCCGCCTTTTCCCGCACGGGGCCCCTTTAAGGGACCCCGGGGTATTGCCTTGCCCCCTTTTCCTCAAAATGTATCATCATTGCACTCGTCCATAGTCCCGGGCAGGTGGGCCCCAGCGAGGCCGCCAAGGGGCAACATTCCCCGGTCTTGCACCCGCTCGCTGGCGGTTCCCCCTCCTTTTTCTTCCCCCTTTATTTCGGCTGGACTTTCACGTTCTTTTTTTTTACGCCGGTCTTGTGCTCGGGGTTTTCCCTTTTAAAGGCTGCCCCGCCCGATGTTTTGGGCTTTAAAAAAAAAAGGGAATTTTTAGGGGGTGTGTTTGTTTTTTTGTCAGGGGAGTGTGGGTGCCGGGAAAAGGTTTTTCCCTGGGGAGGGAGTGCCCGGAGGAGGGGGGGGTGCTGGATGCATTTTTAAATTGGTGTGGGAAAAAATAGTTTAAAAAAATATAAAAAAAGGGATAAATAAGAGGGGGGATGAGGGGAAGTTTGGGGTTTTTCCCCCATACCCAAATTTGGGTGCTCGTGTAGTTGGTGGGGAAAGGGAAAGGTGTGTTGTGGGGGGGAGGGGCCAAACCATTGCATTTTCCCCCCGAGTTGATAAAAAGGGAGTTCCCTTCCCTTTCCCCCCCCCTCTTTTGGTGTTAACCCTTAAAGGGGCCGATATTTACACCAAACGACATACTGTTTTAAAGACCCCCCTAGTTTTAAACATTTACTCGTTTTGGGGTCGGGGCCAGTTGTGTATTCCCCCAAAAGGACAATGGAATAGAGGGCGCGGTCGTCTCCCCGTCGGGGCGGCTATAGGGGTATGTATAGGGAAAGTAAGACAGAGTGAAATGTGGTGTATAGAGGACTTTTCCCGTTTTTAAAAATGTTTACAAGCGTTTTTGGCCCCCAATAATTAAGGAGCTTTTTTTGGCAGATAATGTAACAACGTGTAAGGGGATTCACGATATCCCAGACTTTTTTGTAAGAAAACGAAGGGATCAGGGGAAAGTTTTTCCCGTGCTGTTTCTTTAAAGTTTCAGTTGGCTTATTTCTATAATTTTTTTTAAGTTTTTTACTATAAAGGGTATTTTTATTTCACTGTTTTATTTTTTATCTGTATATTTCTTTAACTCCCAACATTTATGTTTTTAAATATAAATGTTTTGTTTTTTTGCTATTTACGTTTTTTTCCCCTGATTTTAGCGTGGGTTTTTTTACCGTAGATAAACAAAGTCGCCAGGACAAAGTTTTTTTTTAAAGGATGTCTGGTGGAAATTTAAAACTTACATTTCTAATCCATGATTTCAGGGAAAATTAGAAAGGGGTATTGGAAGTCTTTTTTTATTTTTTGGGGCTTATCTGTGTCATATTATGGCTATTAAAAGAACAAAATTTCAAAAATAAACCGAGTGGCGACGTTGGGAAAGGGTGTACTAAGATCGACAGCTAGTGGGTTTTTTTCTGAGTGTCCTCCCGCCGTCGTCGTCGCGAAAAAAAAAACCGATGTGAAATTTGAAACCGTTATTTGCAAACAAAGCATAAAGCAACGCTAAAAACAATGATTATAAGCCCATGAATAAATACTGTGCATCATCTTCAGGGGGCACATACAATCAGTAGAAATGCTATAATTCGTAATATATGGCGGCTGGCGATATCAGAGCAGGTGGCGACTAAAGTGTTATCTACGGTAGCAATTTATACACTTAATATTCATCTTTTTAGAAGTTTTATAGTCTTTCTGGTATTACTTTTGATGTTTTGTTTCCTTTGATGTTTTACTTCTTAGTAACGTGTTCTTAATTTCCTTTTTATGACGTATTATTTATCACTTTTTTGTCTTATAGTGCTTTTTCAGTGATATTATTTTTAAATGAATATTTAGTACAATTTTAGTTTAATCACATTTTATTGTGATAATTTGTACACAGTATTGTATTATTAAGGTCATTTTTTTGTTCAGTTATACATTAGTCAACAGTGTTTTATATTGCAATTGACACTAGCTTAAAGGAAACCACATCTAATTGGTGCATTTTGCTTCTTTATATTTGAGTAATATAAATAACTACGCTGTATGTAAATCACTTACAAACTATTGTTATAAAAAAATTACATACAATACAAATTACAATACCATTGGATATTAAGAACACTGAGACCACTCGGCTTCATGAGGAAATTTTGCATCGCATTAGTATACATTTATAACTGTAATGTAAGTACAAGTATTCGAAAACAAGGGTTAAGTAAAACAGTGCATAAACATTTTCTCACACTTGTTTGGCTTCATCACCTCATTGCTCGGCTATTTATGATCACATTAAATTTCTAAGCACACTTCCTGAATCTGCACACTTTTCTGACTATGACGGTATAGGATACGTCCCAGTGTGAAAATATCGCGAGTGTCAAAATAGTCATTTGATCTTTGTTTTGTCGACATCTCAGCCGCCGCGTCTCCCTCTCATGGAGCAAGCGACGTCGAACGTTTTCTGCGGGGATACAGCAGAGAAAAGTGACCGCCTGCAACCGAAATTTCTCTTGCTCCCCCGCAGAAACGCCTGTAGTTAGTGTCATGCTTTGCAAACATGCTTGTACCTGGAACATATATATATGAAATTGGCAAATTTATTAGGAGAAATATAATTGCTACATGGAAATACAATGAAGTAATCACAATAATAACATTTTAATCATTGATTATTATGAAGAAAAATATGATTATGATTTGATTATGTTTAAAGCTGCGTTTAAATTTTTGATTATGATTTGTTAGATTATCCGTTGTTTAACTTTGATTATGCAACGGGCATATGTTATAACAGACATAAATTATGCAAAATTTGATTATGATTATGTAATCAGCCTTTGATTATGATTTTTTTTTTAAAATCATAATCATCCCCGTTGGTGTGGGTGTGTGTGTGTGGTGTGGGTGTTTGTGTGGTGTTGTTGTGTGAGTGTGTGGTGTGTGTGTGTGTGTGTGGGGTGTGTGTGTGTGGGAAGGACGATAAAAAAGTACCGAGGGGAAAAAAGGGGGAATATAGAAAAAAAAAATATAGAAAAGGACAAATTAATTAATTTCAAGATTACAGCAACGCCCCCCCCCCTCAAAACACACACAAAACACACAGACCCACCCCCACACGGGCACACCCCAACAAAAAACACAACACACACACACACAACCCCACACACACACACAACACACGGCACGCACACACACATTCAGGCACCACACACACACTAACACACACACACACACGCAAACACACACCACCCCAAACAAACCCACACACACAGCACAGACACACACACACCAACACACACACACACCCCACACACACACACACCAAACCCCAAACACACACACACAAAACACAACACACCCACACACACACGCGCAGGCCCCCCGGTAAGCGGAGATAGATGGGCTTTTTCCTTAAAACCCGACCCCCGTCCACCCACAGTGAGGGAACCGGGGTTACCGGGGGTTTTACCCGCCTCCCGGGGTGGTGATTCGGCCAACCTAAGCATAAGGAAAATGAAAAAATGAAGTTTGGGACAGGGGGGCCATACGAGTGTAGCTGGGCCCCTGAAAATACTACTGTAAATACCCCGCCCCCTTAAAAATTTACTCCCAATATTTTGTTCAGATCATCTTCACCGGCTCCCCCTCGCAGGCGAGCCCCCGAGGACACACTTATCCTCACGACGCCCCCCTTTCCCCCTTTTCATCCTTAGGTTTTTTCCTTCTTTCCCCCTTTCACCCCCTTTAACTTCCTCATTCAGCCATCCCCCCTGTTTCCTTTACTCTGTCTTCCCTACCACAAAAATAATCTTTTCTTTTCCCCTCTCTCTCTCTCTTTTCTCTCTCTCTCCTTTCTCTCTCTCTTTTCCTCTCTCTCTCCTCTCTCTCTCCTCTCCCCCTCTTCTCTCTCCCCCTTCTTTTCTTCTCTCTCTCTCTCTCGCCGCTCGCTCGCTCTCCTCTTCTCTCTCTCTCTCTCTCTCTTTTCCTCCTCTCTCTCTCTTCTCTCTCTTCTCTCTTTTCTCCTTTCCTCTCTCTCTCTCTTCTTAACCCTGTCTCCATCGTATCCTCCCATTGTTAGGGCACTTCCATCTTTATTCTTTTTTTTTTTACACAACATAATTTTCCCTTCTTTCTACAACACACACCACACCGTTAAGTAAAAGGGGGTACTCCGTATGTGTGGTTAGCCCTGGGTTTCACTACCTAGAAGTCTCGGTTTTCGATCCCCGGGGAGCGAAGATAGATAGGGGGGTCTCTTAAAACCCGAGCCCGTCCACCCAGCGGAAGGATACCGGGTGTTGCCGGGGGTTTGTGCCCGCCTCCTGGGGTGGGGGTTTCGGCCAACCTAAGCACAAAGTGACTGAAAAAATTTGATATGGAGACGGGGCCATACAGTGTAGCCCAGACCTTGTAAAAAAAAAACTAGTGAATACAACTAGATGAAACACACACTACCCAAACACACCTCACAAACCCAAAATACTCCGATCTCACCGCGTTATAGCGGTCAGCCCCGGCCGAAATTTTGTCACCGGTATCAAATTAGGGCGGAAGCTAGAGGTTTTTTAAAAGTATAAAGCCTAGAGTTAGAAAACATGTGATAGCTTTGGGGGTGGCAGCTTATAGAGTTATCCCCCTTTTTTCCAAAAAGGGCCGAAAAAATACACCCAAAAATTTATGAAATTTTTAAATTTCGTTTTATGGGCCTACATGTAAGCTTTTCCGGGTGTTTCCCAAAGGGGTATGCTTATTTTTTCCCTAGCTTCGATATTGTCCCCCAAACGGTTTTTTCCTCAGGGGAAAAACCACTTTTCCCCTGGCTAGGGTTTTCTAAAAAGTGGTAAAACGGGAAGATGATCAAGTATAAAAATGATTTAGAAACCCTTTTAATACATTTCCCAATTTAATCGGATAATATTTATTACAATGGTACATTGTATATAGATATATTTTTTATATGTACATAAAATACGCTAAATTTCCTAAAACATTTAACACACCTTTTGAAATTAACCAACATCGTCGTCTTGTCCCTGCTCCCCTCATCGATGAAAATTCTCGCAGTCTGCAGTTGCACATATCAGGCATTAAGTCCATTTTTCCCGACAGACCACTTTGGCAGGTACACATCCGAACATTTGCAGGCCATGCCAGTAGCCTCAGGTCTGGGCCCACCTCCATCCCAAACCATACCTTAATTTCCCCACTACACCAGTCAATTTTTTCCCCCCCCTGCCAAGGGGCTTTTTACACCTGGGTCTTGCTCAAGACATCTTCTCCTATTCCCGCCGGGAGTTTTTCCCTTTGGCTGTTTGACTAAACAGTCCCTGCGGGGGGAACTGATACTCTCATCTACCTTTCTTAAAACAGAACAAGTGGGACCGAGATTATTGACCTTAGTGATGGCTTTTTGGGGCATAGAGGAGGGCATGTGAAAACTCTGTTTGTCCATCAGTTCGAGGGGAGGTCCATCCTGGCCCAACTGTGTAAATGATTTTGATTTCCCTGTTGTTGGGCACGAATTTTGAGCACTTGCCTTCCCCTTTTCCTGCAAAGCACTGTAGTGTCACATCCAGGTATGCATTTTTACCAAAAGAGCTTGCAGACATCTATGCCCATATGGCAGGACTTTCCCCAGTCAATAAATTAGTTTGGGTTTTAGTTCCACATTTTGGAATAACGGGGCCCTATTTTTTATGGAATGCCCAAAAACATATAAAAGACATCTGTATCCCTGCGATATCACAAAAGCCTGGTAGCCCCGTCTAGCAGAGGACAGCTGGAAAAGTAGGCGCCCCTTGCTTCTTCCTGGGCACTGGGGATCGGTCCTCTTCCCTGCCCCGGATGTAAATTTTGTAGCATTTGCATCTACAGTTGTATACAGAACTTTTCATGTAGTTTTTCCCCGTACACTGGCTTCCCCATTTACTGCCCTGAAGCTAAAAAAGACTGGTTTTTTTTAGTTTTTTTCCTTCAGGAAACTTCTCCCTTTCCTCACGATCTGTGCGCTTGTGATCCCTGAGCTGCGTCCCGGGCTCTTCCCCCGTGCCGACTCGCCGGCTTCAAGTAAAGGGAAAACCAGGAGGGTGGCTTTTAGGATGCAAAATGTTCATCTCCCTGGATACTGCCTGGTGTAGATGCACAGGTTCTGGGGGGTGCCTGTGGCGTTTTCCCTGTTAACGGACATTCCAGGCCCCTACGTTAAAATTCCAGCTACCAGACACCGGATTCTGGGCCCGGGGTTTTTTCTCTACACACCACCTTTAAACAATAGCTTCGAGAGGTATCGGTGCTACTCTACCTCTCCACTCCAAAAAACCCCACTTTCTCTGAAACGCACACCTGCGGGCCGGCGGGGGTTCCGGCAGTGGTGGTCTCCCCGAGGGTCTCCAACGCGCCAGTCGATGTCCGGTCCGTCCTCGCCGATGAAACGACCCAAAAAAAATTTTTTTTTTAAATTATATGTATGTAATTTTATATAATTATAAATTTACAGTTTGGAAAAGGGGGATAACCCCTAAAGCTGCCCGCCACAATCTATCACATGTTTTCTAACTTAGGGATTTAACCCTTCCCAAAAAACCCTATTAGCATTTTCGCCCTAATTTTATACCCACCAACCCCCCCCGGTGATCGCCTATTACTAACTACACCGATTAATATCCTTTTCCTTTTTTACGTTCTACTTAAAAAATATCCTATTCTGTTTTACTTTACAAGAGAGAAAAGCAAACCCCTCGCCAAAAAATAACTTCACCCTTCAGTCACAACTTCACGCGTCTGTTTCGTATCAAAACGTGTGGTTTTACCTACCTAAATCCCCGTGGTCTGCCCCGGTGTTATCCCACCTAAGCCCCCGTGGGCTGCCTGGGTTATACCTACCTAAGCCCCCTGGGCTGCCCCGGTGCTATACCTACCCAAGCCCCCTGGTCTGCCGGTGTTACCTACCTAAGCCCCAGTGGTCTGCCTGGGGTTTT
>JACEEZ010007893.1:287500-290000 GCA_016584305.1 Chionoecetes opilio | reverse complement strand
AATCTAGCAGGATTTTTGACATTTGTAGCAGGTAAACATTTTGAAAACTTAAGATTTTACTACTACTGCTGCTATTACTACAACAAAATGATCTCAATAAGAGTTTTAGATCTTTCAATTCTACATAATATTTGTTATATACACATTTATCTACGATCAATATTTATGAAACTACAATCATATATTTAATTTTTTTCCCTCCTCCTCCTCCTCCTCCTCCTCCTACTACTACTACTACTACCACTACTACTACTACTACTATTACAGGTCCGTCTACCTACACGCAATGGCAGTGGCAGACATCCCAGTGAAACGTACAGACAGACAGACGGACAGACAGACGGACAGCAGACAGGCGGACAGACAGTCAGACAGACAGTCAGACAGACAGACACGTAAGGTGAACCGTAGTTTCTCGCTGCTGGCCCCCTGGAAGCCCCGCCATTACAGGGAGAAATATGAGGTCAGTAGTAATTGTGTGTTTATAAGTAGTGTTATAAGTGTTAAGTAAGTCATTCTATGTATTTAAATGTTTATATAAGTGTTAAGTGTTTTTATAAGTAGATATATTAGTGTTTGGTGTTTCTAAGTGTGTTTATAAGTAGTGTTATAAGTGTTAAGTAAGTCATTCTATGTATTTAAATGTTTATATAAGTGTTAAGTGTTTTTATAAGTAGATTTATTAGTGTTTAGTGTTTCTAAGTGTTTCTATAAGTAGATTTAGAAGTGTTAAGTGCTTTTATAAGTAGTAGATTTTCAGTATTAAGTGTTTGTAAGTGTTTTTTTAAGTGATATTATTGAATCAGGTTTTGTAAAGTAAAATTTTCAAGTTTGCGGCAATTGTGGTAGTTGTGGTAAAAATTGTGGTAGTTGTGAAAAAATTGTGGTAGTTACCACAACTACCACAATTTTTTACCACAACTACCACAATTTTTACCACAACTACCACAATTTTTACCACAACTACCACAATTTTTACCACAACTACCACAATTTTCACCACTTTCTACCACAATTTTTACCGTAACTACCACAATTTTTACCACAACTACCACAATTTCCCCTTTTTTTTACCACAACTACCACAATTTTTACCACAACTACCACAATTTTTACCATAACTACCACACTTTTGACCACAACTACCACAATTTTCACCACTTTCTACCACAATTTTTACCGCAACTACCACAATTTTTACCACAACTACCACAATTTCCACTTTTTTTTACCACAACTACCACAATTTTTACCACAACTACCACAATTTCGACCACTTTTTACCACAACTACCACAATTTCGACCACTTTTTACCACAATTACCACAATTTTGACCACTTTTTACCACAACTACCACAATTTCGACCACTTTTTACCACAACTACCACAATTTCTACCACTTTTTACCACAACTACCACAATTTCGACCACTTTTTACCACAACTACCACAATTTCGACCACTTTTTAGCCCCAAAAATAGAAATAATTTTTCTCCCCAAATTTGCCCGTGTATCCATGTACTACCACTATTAACTATCATATCTAACATTAACTATCATATCTAACTATCTGACTATCCATTTACAGGTGGACTATGATAGTAAGAAGGCCCTCCCCCCCCGGCCCCCACGCAGACCACCACCATCATCACCACCATCAGGAGGAGGAGGAGGAGGAGGAGGAGGAGGAGGAGGAGGAGGGAAGAGTTCTAAATTATCGACCTGGTTACGACGCAAGAGAAATAAGGAAGTGAAAGGCATTTAAAGATAGAGAGAGAGAGAGAGAGAGAGAGAGAGAGAGAGAGAGAGAGAGAGAGAGAGAGAGAGAGAGAGAGAGAGAGAGAAGTTAAGATAAGAGAAATGTGATAATTAGAGAGAATTGAGAGAATTAGAGAAAGTGAGAGAATTAGAGAAAGTGAGAGAATTAGAGAAAGTGAGAGAATGAGAGAATTAAAGAAAGTGAGAGAATGAGAGAATTAAAGAAAGTGAGAGAATTAGAGAAAGTGAGAGAATTAAAGAAAGTGAGAGAATTAGAGTGAGAGAATGAGAGAATTAAAGAAAGTTGAAGCATTTAAAGATAATGATCAATTTAGAGAAAGCAAGAGAATACGAATAGAGAGAGAGAGAGAGAGAGAGAGAGAGAGAGAGAGAGAGAGAGAGAGAGAGAGAGAGAGAGAGAGAGAGAGAGAGAGAGAGAGAATTATATACAGAATTATATATAAATAAATAATTACATACCTATATATATATATATATATACTACATATATATATTACCTATATATATATATTTGCTTTCGGTGTAATAATAATAATAATAATAATAATAATAATAATAATAATAATAATAATAATAATAATAATAATAATAACAATAATAATAATACTTACGACTATAATCCGTTCCAAAATTGCCGCGCCGCCAAAAAAAAAAAAAAAAAAAAAAAAAAAAAAAAAAAAAAAAACGCTGCCGACGAAACTTTATTCTCGAAAAAAAAAC
>JACEEZ010007893.1:280000-282500 GCA_016584305.1 Chionoecetes opilio | reverse complement strand
CTACCAAATTTCTAATGGCCCCCTAAAAACACTACCAAATTTCTAATGGCCCCCTAAAAACACTACCAAATTTCTAATGGCCCCCTAAAAACACTACCAAATTTCTAATGGCCCCCTAAAAACACTACCAAATTTCTAATGGCCCCCTAAAAACACTACCAAATTTCTAATGGCCCCCTAAAAACACTACCAAATTTCTAATGGCCCCCTAAAAACACTACCAAATTTCTAATGTGTCGAGTAATACACACACACACACACACACACACACACTGGTACTCCGTGGTGTAGTGGTTAGCACGCTGGGCTCACAACCGAGAAGTCCCGGGTTCGATCCCCGGGCGGAGTGACGACAGACGGGCGGTCTTCTTAAAACCCGAGCCCCTGTCCACCCAGCAGTGAATGGGTGTGGGGTGATAGCCGGGGTTTGTGACCCGCCTCCCGGGGTGGTGGCTTCCCCCAACACTAACCACTAAGCAGGAATGATAAACATGTTGTTATGGAGACGGGGCCACACCAGCGTTGCTCAGGCCCTGCAAAATACTACTACAGGAATACACACACACACACACACACACACACTCACACACACACACACACACACACACACACACACACACACACTCACACACTTACCCTGTAGTTAATAGCGAAGGTGGCCACTTGGAGACTGAGTGATATGATATAAACTGTCGAGTTCAGAAGGGTGGGTTGGAACTCGCGATCCAAGTCCACGCTAGATGATCTGTTAAAAAATAATAGTAGTAGTAGTAGTAATGGTGGTAGTGGTAGTAGTAATAGTAGTAGTGGTAGTTATAGTAGTAGTAGTAGTAGTTATAGTAGTAGTATTGGTAGTTATATCAGTAGTGGTAGTTGTAGTAGTAGTGGTAGTTATAGTAGTAGTGGTAGTTATAGTAGTAGTAGTAGTAGTGGTAGTTATAGTAGTAGTAGTGGTAGTTATAGTAGTAGTAGTGGTAGTTATAGTAGTAGTGGTAGTTATAGGAGTAGTAGTAGTGGTAGTTATAGTAGTAGTAGTGGTAGTTATAGTAGTAGTAGTGGTAGTTATAGTAGTAGTAGTAGTGGTAGTTATATTAGTAGTGGTAGTTGTAGTAGTGGTAGTTATAGTAGTAGTAGTGGTTATAGTAGTAGTAGTGGTAGTTATAGGAGTAGTAGGTAGTAGTAGTAGTAGTGGTTAGGTAGTAGTAGTAGTTATGGATTATAGTTAGTATGTAGTAGTGGTAGTTATAGAGTAGTAGGGATTAGTGAGTGTAGTAGTAGTAGTAGTGTGTGAGTTATAGTAGTAGTAGTGTAGTTATAGTAGTAGTAGTGGTAGTTATAGGAGTAGTAGTAGTGTAGTTATGTAGTAGTAGTAGTAGTAGTGGTAGTTATAGAGTAGTGAGTAGAGGATAGGAGTAGGTAGGAGTAGTAGGAGGTAGTAGTAGGGAGTGAGAGGATGAGGTAGTGAGTAGTAGTAGAGGTAGTAGTAGAGTAGTAGTAGTATAGAGGAGTAGTAGTAGTGAAGTAGGTATAGAGAGTAGTAGTAGAATAGGATAGTATCATAGTAGCTTAGGATTAGTAGTAGTGGTAGTTATGTAGTAGGTAGTTATGAGTAGAGTCAGGACAGGCAGAGGAGTTAGGTTGAGAGGCAGTCTAGAGGGGTATGAGGTAAGAGGAAGAGGGAAGAATAGTCAAGAGAAGAAAGAGAGAGAGAAAATTCACTACATGCGATCAATAAGACCATAGGATGAAAACCCCAGTATGAGTACAACCAGTCACATACGGACTCAACCTAATACCATCCCACGACTCATTGCTTTACTTTGCATAATAGGTTGACATCATTCCCAGGTCATAGCATTAGGCCCATAGGTCATAGTCACCACAGGGTCATCTAAATGCCAGCCCACAAAAAAAAAAAAAATCCATGCACACACACACACACACCACACACACTCACACCCACCCACACCCACCACCCCACCACACATACCCCCCCCACACACACACACCCACACCCACCCACACCCACCACCCACCACACAACCCACCACCACACACACACACATACACCACCCACACACACACACATACACATCCACACCCACACCCACACCCACAAATACACACCCACCCACACCCTACACACACACACCCACCCACCGACCCACACACATACACACACCCACACACCCACACACACACCCACACACACACACACACACACACCCACACACTCACGGATCTATGGAGTGCTCGTGGGCCAGTTGAACCAGATATACCAGACTGCAGAAGTGGCAGGCGAATTGTAGCAGTACTGTAGCAATGGTATAGCAGTTGAAGATGTTAGGAAGGGGGCGGCACCTGCTCAACTCCGGTAGTGGCTGTAGAAGGGGTAGTTATAGTTGTAGTAGTAGTGGTTTTATAAGATTTTTTCAACATTTTAGGTGTGAATCGATTGTATTTTGTGTGTTGTAGTAGTAGTAGTAGTAGTAGTAGTGGT
>JACEEZ010007893.1:267500-275000 GCA_016584305.1 Chionoecetes opilio | reverse complement strand
AAATATTAGAACATACAAATAATTTCTTAAGGCGGCCCAACGCGATTGAAGTTTGATTTTTTCAAAATTTTCAAAATTTATACGTTTTTGCACTTTTTTGTCAAATAACCAACCTTCTTTATTATTTATAAATTGCAACTAGTGTGTGCAATATGTGCAACGTATTCACGTAAACGTGGGTAAAATTTGAAGCAGAAATTCAAATATCTTCAGGTGGCCCAACTCAATTATGTGTAGAAAAATATGTTAAAACTCGATATTTTCATTTATTTCATCAAGCAGGACCAGTATGAGTGATACAACTGACACATATATCCAGTATGAAATAGGCCAGAACTCACAACGGAGAGGTGGCTGTCACCAATCAGCGCCGCGCTTTTCTCACCAATTTGCGCCGCGCTTATTCTATTTTCTCACCAATCAGTGCCGCGCTTATTCTAACCAATCAGCGGCAGTTACCGCGACACCAACCACCAATAGCTAGGTACTGCGCTGCCGTGCGCTGGGTTTATAAGCAAGAGCTCACGGCCGAGAGATTACTTTGCCCGCAGCCAGCGCGGGCATCTCCACTCTCCAGATCTTGTCAACATCTCCACTCTCCAGATGGACTCACTGCAACTCGGTTCTTGACTTCCACTGTTACGACGTACGTGAAGGATCAGAGCATCCATCCCAACACTATCCAAGCCATGCATCGTGACCATGATTGAGTATAAAAAGCACTCCTAAAGCTAAGTATAAAAATTTATTGAAATGTTACAAAGACCGTAAAGATGTGCAAAGTTACAAGAAGAAAATTGAAGCATTTGCGGAGAATTCGCAGAAACTTTTCGACATGGCAGCTTGTAAATGCGCGTTTCGTCCACTGTGTCACTGTATCAGAGGAAGCATTTCTTACTGATCAGAGGACACAGCGGAAGATGTATATCGGAAGACTAGATAAAAAAACAAGCCGTGTTCTTGCGAAACGTAGTGAAACGTCAGAGATGAGAAGGATTCAGGATCAGGAGCCACCACATCGGTAAATGATCAGCAATTTCATGAATCACCGAGTAAATCCTCCATGAATATATCATCTGACGAGTCTAATCGTTGGTCTAATCACAGAGGAAGATTCATCGAAAGTTATTGACCGCAGCAAAAATGCAGAAATAAATGACTTATCTTTCAATAATCTAGTAGCTCTCGGCTGTGATGGAACAGCTGTAAATACTGGCTGTTAAGGAGGTGCTATCAGGATCATTGAAGAACGTCTCGGTAAACCGCTACATGGGTTTGTTTGCATGTTGCACGGTAACGAACTTCCTCTCCGCCATCTCATTGAAAAACTCGATGGGAAAACAAGTGGACCTCGAGGCTTTACTGGCGCCATTGGAAAGCAGCTGGCAGACTGTGAGAAAATCCCAATAAAGGAATTTGCTCACGTGCAATCGGACCTCAGTCTTTCTTCTGATTCGTTGAGCACAGACCAGAAATACCTCTATGAACTTCATCAGTCAATTTCAACTGGTGTAGTCTCTGAAGAACTGGCAGCTCGTCAACCAGGAAAGATGAATCATGCCAGGACCACAACCACACGTACGAGATGGTGCCAAACATGTCCACAGGACGTTGAAACTCCTCCAAGGATTAGATGACAGTATCGTCAGCGTGGTTCGGCCAGTCACACAGCGAAATGCATTCTTTGCTGCTCCGGAAAATATCCTGCTCGGCATGATTCAGGATGAACGAATAGATGTTCGAGAACTGGGATGGCGTCGAATTAAGAGAGCCCGCACTGACGAAGAAGACCGTCCATGTCCACGCCAGCTCACGATTCCAACTTTACTATTCGATAGCGTGGATTACATCAATATGATTGATTGGCAATCTTGTGACTTACAGGAGCCTCCCCTGACGATGACTCTCTCGGACGAAGAGATCGACCAAAACATATCCGCAAAAACGTCCTTCGTTCACGAACCTTTCCCGTGTCACACACAAGCAGTAGAGCGAGTTATAAAGCTCGTAACGGACGCTTCAGCTGCAGTGTGTGGACACAATTCAAGAGATGGATTCATCCGTGCGCGGCTCGCATCTAGAGCAAGAATACCGTCGTTTGAGTCAAAAAGGCAGTACAAAACGAAGTGAAGCTAACACTATTAGTAAGTACCTTAGTAATAGTACGGGCAATGTCGGGCATACATATAGACTTATTAAATATTCAGTCATGATGGATATCAATCTCTGCCCTTGATTTGGTGGTTGGAGGGTAGGGCGTGGGTGGAACTCAAAGTACAGCCACCTCCCCGTGGTGAGTTCTGGGTTATTTGAACCTTACTTCTGTAAGGAAAAATAAGCGAAGAGCTGTAGTACTATGTGACATGTACTGTATAGTGTATACTTTGATCGATGTTTGACGACTCATACTGGATAATGTGGGTGTATATGTGCCCTGCTTGATGAAATAAATGAAAATATCGAGTTTTAACATATTTTTCTACACATAATTGAGTTGGGCCACCTGAAGATATTTGAATTTCTGCTTCAAATTTTACCCACGTTTGCGTGAATACGTTGCACATATTGCATACACTAGTTGCAATTTATAAATAATAAAGAAGGTTGGTTATTTGACAAAAAAGTGCAAAAACGTGAAAATTTTGAAAAAATCAAACTTCAATCGCGTTGGGCCGCCTTAAGAAATTATTTGTATGTTCTAATATTTTAACATCGTTATACTGGTGTGATTTCCCAACTTTCCCGCACTAGTCAATCCAAAAAAAAAAAAAAAAAGGAAATCGCTCCACCCTACTACACACTGTACAGGCGAGCGGAGGGAGAGATGCCAGGAGTAATGTTTTGACCCAAGAAACTAGGCGATTTTGTATGAGAAGTGAGCTCTCCGGCGTCTGACGGACTTAATGTAGGTCTTACGGCAATGTCGAGGGCACACTTCCCATAGAGTTTTTAGCGCTCTCCAACTTTGTCATCAGTGAAATTTTTCGCATCTCGAACGTAAGTGACTTTTCTGTGGGTTTAAAGTGTAACGGAATGGCTTTCAGGTGAGCTTCGTGGCGTCTGGCGGACTTAATGTAGGTCTCACGGCAATATCGAGGGGACACTTCCGGTAGGGTTTTTAGCGCTCTACAATTTTGTCGTCAGTGAAATTTTTCGTATCTCGAACGTAAGTGACTTTTCTGAGTGTTTAAAGTGTAACGGGGTGGCTTTCAGGTGAGCTTCGTGGCGTCTGGCGGACTTAATGTAGGTCTGAATATCATTTCGAGGTTTTTGAGGGTGGCGGAAATCAGTGACAGAAGGCAGTATTTATGCCGTAGTATTTTGGTTACTGCCTCGGGCCAAACACGGCATTTTTTTTCGTGGCCACAGTGAAACGAATGGCAGCCTTGACCCCGGGAACTTATTGCATGTATGCCAAGAGTGTGTCCCCTCCCTGCTGAGACCCAAGGCATAGTAGTAGTAGTAGTAGTAGTAGTAGTAGTAGTAGTAGTAGTAGTAGTAGTAGTAATGATGGTGGTGGTGGTAGTAGTAGTAGTAGTAGTGGTAATGATGGTGGTGGTAGTAGTAGTAGTAGTAGTAGTAGTAGTAGTAGTGGTAGTAGTAGTAGTAGTAATGATGGTGGTGGTGGTAGTAGTAGTAGTAGTAGTGGTAATGATGGTGGTGGTAGTAGTAGTAGTAGTAGTAGTAGTAGTAGTGGTAGTAGTAGTAGTAGTAATGATGGTGGTGGTAGTAGTAGTAGTAGTAGTAGTGGTAATGATGGTGGTGGTGGTAGTAGTAGTGATAATGATGGTGGTAGTAGTAGTAGTAGTAGTAGTAGTAGTAGTAGTAGAATAGTAGAAGTGGTAATGATGATAGTAGTAGTAGTAGTAGTAGTAGTAGTAGTAGTAGTAGTAGTAGAATAGTAGTAGTGGTAATGATGATAGTAGTAGTAGTAGTAGTAGTAGTAGTTGTAGTAGTAGTAGTAGAATAGTAGTAGTGGTAATGATGATAGTAGTAGTAGTAGTAGTAGTAGTAGTAGTAGTAGTAGTAGTAGTAGTGGTAATGATGGTGGTGGTGGTAGTAGTAGTAGTAGTAGTGATAATGATGGTGGTAGTAGTAGTAGTAGTAGTAGTAGTAGTAGTAGTGGTAATGATGATAGTAGTAGTAGTAGTAGCAGTAGTAATGATGATAGTAGTAGTAGTAGTAGTAGTAGTAGTAGTAGTAGTAGTAGTAGTAGAATAGTAGTAGTGGTAATGATGATAGTAGTAGTAGTAGTAGTAGTAGTAGTAGTAGTGGTGGTGGTAATGATGGTGGTAGTAGTAGTAGTAGTAGTAGTAGTAGTAGTAGTAGTTAGTAGTGGTAATGATGATAGTAGTAGTAGTAGTAGAATAGTAGAAGTGGTAATGATGGTAGTAGTAGTAGTAGTAGTAGTAGTAGTAGTAGTAGTAGTAGTAGTAGTAGTAATGATGATAGTAGTAGTAGTAGTAGTAGTAGTAGTAGTAGTAGTGGTAATGATGATAGTAGTAGTAGTAGTAGTAGTAGTAGAATAGTAGATGTGGTAATGATGATAGCAGTAGTAGTAGTAGTAGTAGTAGTAGTAGTAGTAGTAGTAGTAGTAGTAGTAGTAGTGGTAATGATGATAGCAGTAGTAGTAGTAGTAGTGGTAGTAGTAGTAGTAGTAGTAGTAGTAGTAGTAGTAGTAGTAGTGGTAATGATGGTGGTGGTAGTAGTAGTAGTAGTAGTGGTAGTAGTGGTAATGATGGTGGTAGTAGTAGTAGTAGTAGTAGTGGTAATGATGGTGGTGGTGGTAGTAGTAGTAGCAGTAGTGGTAATGATGGTGGTGGTAGTAGTAGTATTAGTGGTAATGATGGTGGTGTTAGTAGTAGTAGTAGTAGTAGTAGTAGTAGTAGTAGTAGTAGTAGTAGTAGTAGTAGTAGTAGTAGTAGTAGCAGTAGTAGTAGTAGTAGTGGTAGTAGTAGTAGTAGTAGTAGTAGTAGAATAGTAGAAGTGGTAATGATGATAGTAGTAGTAGTAGTAGTAGTAGTAGTAGTAGTAGTAGAATAGTAGAAGTGGTAATGATGATAGTAGTAGTAGTAGTAGTAGTAGTAGTAGTAGAATAGTAGAAGTGGTAATGATGATAGTAGTAGTAGTAGTAGTAGTAGTAGAATAGTAGAAGTGGTAATGATGATAGTAGTAGTAGTAGTAGTAGTAGTAGTAGTAGTAGTAGTAGTAGTAGTAGAATAGTAGAAGTGGTAATGATGATAGTAGTAGTAGTAGTAGTAGTAGAATAGTAGTAGTGGTAATGATGGTAGGCAATGGTACATCCCTCGCGCCTGTTGCCCCACCGAGGTCACAGCACAAGCTATTCATGGAGTACAGTAAAGGCTCTCCTATGGGGACTACTTGGGCCAAGGAGTGGTTTGAGTAATGCAAGGATCAGAATAAGGGGGGGATTATATAGGGGGGGGAGGGATAGGTTATATATATAAAAAAAAAAAAAAAAAAATTCTAGGTGTATTTAAATTATATAGCTAGGAAATTTCGAGCCCTAAAAATAAAAAAATAAAAAATAAATAAAAAATCGAGGTCTATAAATCATGTAGCTAGGAAATTTCGACCCCTTAAAAAAAAAAAAAAAAAAAAAAAAAAAAAATCTAGGTCTATAAATCATATAGCTAGGAAATTTCGACCCCTTAAAAAAAAAAAAAAAAAAAAAAAAAAAAAAATCGAGGTCTATAAATCATATAGCTAGGAAATTTCGATCCCTAAAAAAAAAAAAAAAAAAAAAAAATCTAGGTCTATAAATCATATAGCTAGATAATTTCGACCCCTTAAAAAAAAAAAAAAAAAAAAAAAAAAAAAAAAAACTATAAGCTAGGCAATTTCGACCCCTAAAAAGAAAAAAAAGAAAAATAAAATAAAGTCCGAATAATGTCAACGTCCGAATAATGAGTGTCCGAATACGCGAGGTTTTACTGTGAAGGAATCACAGATGTTTGCGGTAATGGCAGACGAAGCCACAGGTGGGCACACTTGAGCGGCTCGGCTCGCTGTGAGTGTCAATATTTTTTTATACGTAAGATTTAGAGCATAATATTTTTTTTATACGTAAGATTTAGAGCATAATATTTTTTTTATACGTAAGATTTAGAGCATAATATTTTTTTTATGCGTAAGATTTAGAGCATAATATTTTTTTTATACGTAATCTTCAAGAAACTAGATGGCTACGGTGCAGAAGCGCTCACAAATGCAATTGAGCGTGTTCGTGTGGACAACAATATTGCCGAGCTAAAATATTATGCTCTAAATCTTACGTATAAAAAAATATTATGCTCTAAATCTTACGTATAAAAAAATTATTATGCTCTAAATCTTGCGTATAAAAAAATATTATGCTCTAAATCTTACGTATAAAAATAATATGCTCTAAATTTTACGTATAAAAAAAAATATTATGCTCTAAATCTTACGTATAAAAAAATATTATGCTCTAAATCTTACGTATAAAAAAATATTATGCTCTAAATCTTACTTTATAAAAAATAATAGGCTCTAAATTTACGTATAAAAAAAAAATTATGCTCTAAATCTTACGTATAAAAAAAATTATGCTCTAAATCTTACGTATAAAAAAAATATATGCTCTAAATCTTACGTGTAAAAAATATTATGCTCTAAATCTTACGTATAAAAAAAATATTATGCTCTAAATCTTACGTATAAAAAAATGTTATGCTCTAAATCTTACGTATAAAGAAATATTATGCTCTAAATCTTACGTGTAAAAAAACTATTATGCTCTAAATCTTACGTATAAAAAAACTATTATGCTCTAAATCTTACGTATAAAAAAATATTATGCTCTAAATCTTATATATTAAAAAATATTATGCTAAAATCTACGTACAAAAATAATATTATGCTCTAAATCTTACGTTTAAAAAAAATATTATGCTCTAAATCTTACGTATAAAAAAATATTATGTTCTAAATCTTACGTATAAAAAAAATATTATGCTTTAAATCTTACATATAAAAAAAATATTATGCTCTAAATCTTACGTATAAAAAAATATCCTATAAATCTTACGTATAAAAAAAATATTATATGCTCTAATCTTACGTATAAAAAAAAATATTATGCTCTAAATCTTAGTATAAAAAAATTATTAGCTTAAATCTTGCGTATAAAAAAAAAATTATGCTCTAAAATCTTACGTATAAAAATAATATGCTCTAAATTTTACGTATAAAAAGAAATATTATGCTCTAAATCTTACGTATAAAAATAATATGCTCTAAATTTTACGTATAAAAAAAATATTATGCTCTAAATCTTACGTATAAAAAAAAAATTATGCTCTAAATCTTACGTATAAAAAAATATTATGCTCTAAATCTTACGTGTAAAAAAATATTATGCTCTAAATCTTACGTATAAAAAAAATATTATGCTCTAAATCTTACGTATAAAAAAATATTATGCTCTAAATCTTACGTTATAAAGAAATATTATGC
>JACEEZ010007893.1:257500-262500 GCA_016584305.1 Chionoecetes opilio | reverse complement strand
CTGGGTGCCACCACACTAGGCCGCTGGGTGCCACCACACTAGGCCGCTGGGTGCCACCAACTACTACAGCTATAAGGAAGCTACAAGAGGCCGTGAGACATAAGAACGTAAGAAAATAAGGAAGCTACAAGAGGCCGTGAGACCTACACGTGGTAGTTCCTGTCACCTAACACTACCTACATCCACCTTTCATCCCCATCCATGAACCTATCCAGCCCCTCTTTAAAGCTCCCCAATGACTCCGCACTAACTACCTGGCTACTGAGTCCATGCCAGTCATTCACCACCCTATTTGTGAACCAGTTTTTCCCTATTTCCTTTCTAAATCTACGCCCTTCCAGCTTGCATCCGTGACTTCTTGTTCTACCCTGGTTAAACGCCGTAACAACTTTTCCTACCTCGCCTTTATTAAATCCCTTGATCCACTTAAACACTTCTATCAGATCGCCCCTTACTCTGCGTCTCTCCAGTGAGTGTCACTTTAATAACTTCAATCTCCTCTCATCACTAAAGTTACGCATCCCTTGTATCATTTTGGTCATCCTTCTCTGCACAGTTTCTAACAAGGCTATATCCACCCTGTAATATGGAGACCAAAACTGAACCGCATAGTCTAGGTGAGGTAGTTTTGATGGCCGTCAGAGCAGGGGGCTTACGAAAGATCCTAAATTCTACGCAAGTATGGACGACAGTGAGAGGAACGCCTGGCTCGCATTCATATAGACGGTGACAAAGTTTCTGGGCCATCACTGAAGTCCAGAGTATGGCCGTGCTGTTGAGGGGCCCCTACAGAGCCCCCAGGCCCTTGGTGCACCCATAGCAAGACAGATGGTGCAGACGTGAAATACAACGGGAAGTCTTGGCCAAAACCGTTGATTCTACACTAGTTGTTTCCGCAAAAAGCCTACACGAACCGTTGATAAAAACATAGGCCTCTGAAATTTGTTTTAAAAATGTCGCCCAGTGGAATAGACGGACGAAAGATTTGTCGTTGATCTTATACTAGACGGACGAAAGATTTGTTGTTGATCTTATACTAGAAAGACGACAGATTTGTTGTTGATCTTATACTAGACGGACGAAAGATTTGTTGTTGATCTTATACTAGACGGAAGAAAGATTTGTTGTTGATCTTATACTAGAAGGACGAAAGATTTGTTGTTGATCTTATACTAGAAGGACGAAAGATTTGTTGTTGATCTTATACTAGAAGGACGACAGATTTGTTGTTGATCTTATACTAGAAGGACGACAGATTTGTTGTTGGTAATCTTATACTAGAAGGCAAAGATTTGTTGTTGATCTTATACTAGAAGGACGAAAGATTTGTTGTTGATCTTATACTAGAAGGACGACAGATTTGTTGTTGATCTTATACTAGACGGACGAAAGATTTGTTGTTGATAATCTTATACTAGAAAGCAAAGATTTGTTGTTGATAATCTTATACTAGAAAGACGAAAGATTTGTTGTTGGTAATCTTATACTAGAAGGCAAAGATTTGTTGTTGATAATCTTATACTAGACGGACGAAAGATTTGTTGTTGATCTTATACTAGAAGGCAAAGATTTGTTGGTAATCTTATACTAGAAGGACGACAGATTTGTTGTTGATAATCTTATACTAGAAAGACGACAGATTTGTTGTTGATAATCTTATACTAGAAAGACGAAAGATTTGTTGTTGATCTTATACTAGAAAGACGAAAGATTTGTTGTTGATCTTATACTAGAAGGCAAAAATTTGTTGTTGGTAATCTTATACTAGAAGGACGAAAGATTTGTTGTTGATCTTATACTAGAAGGACGACAGATTTGTTGTTGATAATCTTATACTAGAAGGACGAAAGATTTGTTGTTGATAATCTTATACTAGACGGACGAAAGATTTGTTGTTGATAATCTTATACTAGACGGACGAAAGATTTGTTGTTGATAATCTTATACTAGAAAGACGACAGATTTGTTGTTGATAATCTTATACTAGAAGGACGAAAGATTTGTTGTTGATCTTATACTAGAAGGCAAAGATTTGTTGTTGATAATCTTATACTAGAAGGCAAAGATTTGTTGTTGATAATCTTATACTAGAAGGCAAAGATTTGTTGTTGATAATCTTATACTAGAAGGCAAAGATTTGTTGTTGATAATCTTATACTAGAAGGCAAAGATTTGTTGTTGATAATCTTATACTAGAAGGCAAAGATTTGTTGTTGATAATCTTATACTAGAAGGACGAAAGATTTGTTGTTGATCTTATACTAGAAGGACGACAGATTTGTTGTTAATCTTATACTAGAAGGACGACAGATTTGTTGTTAATCTTATACTAGAAGGCAAAGATTTGTTGTTGATAATCTTATACTAGAAGGACGAAAGATTTGTTGTTGATCTTATACTAGAAGGACGACAGATTTGTTGTTAATCTTATACTAGAAGGACGACAGATTTGTTGTTAATCTTATACTAGAAGGCAAAGATTTGTTGTTGATAATCTTATACTAGAAGGCAAAGATTTGTTGTTGATAATCTTATACTAGAAGGCAAAGATTTGTTGTTGATAATCTTATACTAGAAGGCAAAGATTTGTTGTTGATAATCTTATACTAGAAAGACGACAGATTTGTTGTTGATAATCTTATACTAGAAGGACGACAGATTTGTTGTTGATAATCTTATACTAGAAGGACGACAGATTTGTTGTTGATAATCTTATACTAGAAGGACGAAAGATTTGTTGTTGATAATCTTATACTAGAAGGACGAAAGATTTGTTGTTGATAATCTTATACTAGAAGGACGAAAGATTTGTTGTTGATAATCTTATACTAGAAGGACGAAAGATTTGTTGATAATCTTATACTAGAAGGACGAAAGATTTGTTGTTGATAATCTTATACTAGAAGGACGAAAGATTTGTTGTTGATAATCTTATACTAGAAGGACGAAAGATTTGTTGTTGATAATCTTATACTAGAAGGACGAAAGATTTGTTGTTGATAATCTTATACTAGAAGGACGAAAGATTTGTTGTTGATAATCTTATACTAGAAGGACGAAAGATTTGTTGTTGATAATCTTATACTAGAAGACAGAGATTTGTTGTTGATAATCTTATACTAGAAGGACGAAAGATTTGTTGTTGATAATCTTATACTAGAAAGACGAAAGATTTGTTGTTGGTAATCTTATACTAGAAGGACGAAAGATTTGTTGTTGATAATCTTATACTAGAAAGACGAAAGATTTGTTGTTGGTAATCTTATACTAGAAGGACGACAGATTTGTTGTTGATAATCTTATACTAGAAGGCAAAGATTTGTTGTTGATAATCTTATACTAGAAGGACGACAGATTTGTTGTTGGTAATCTTATACTAGAAGGACGACAGATTTGTTGTTGGTAATCTTATACTAGAAAGACGACAGATTTGTTGTTGGTAATCTTATACTAGAAGGACGACAGATTTGTTGTTGATAATATAATGACCCCGGAGTATTGTTGACCCCCATATTGTTGACCCCAGAGTCTCACCTGGGAGTGGGCCAGTGTCCCCAGGTCGCGGCGGGCAAGGGCCAGAACTCGGGACCCCTGGCGCGATAGTCTCTGATAGGTGGCCTCGTAGTGGTCCGGCACGTGACTCAGCTGTGGATAGTAGTAGTGGTAGTAGTAGTAGTGGTAGTGGTAGTAGTAGTGGTAGTAGTAGTAGTGGTAGTGGTGGTAGTAGTAGTAGTGGTGGTAGTAGTGGTGGGAGTGGTGGTAGTAGTAGTAGTAGTGGTAGTAGTGGTGGTAGTAGTGGTGGTAGTAGTAGTGGTAGTAGTGGTAGTAGTAGTAGTAGTGGTAGTAGTGGTAGTAGTAGTAGTAGTAGTAGTAGTAGTAGTAGTAGTGGTGGTAGTAGTAGTAGTGGTAGTAGTGGTAGTGGTGGTGGTAGTGGTGGTGGTAGTGGTGGTAGTGGTAGTGGTGGTAGTAGTGGTAGTAGTAGTAGTGGTAGTGGTAGTAGTGGTAGTGGTGGTGGTAGTAGTAGTAGTGGTAGTAGTAGTAGTAGTGGTAGTAGTGATAGTAGTGGTAGTGGTAGTAGTGGTAGTGGTGGTGGTAGTAGTAGTAGTGGTAGTGGTAGTAGTAGTAGTAGTAGTAGTGGTAGTAGTAGTAGTAGTAGTAGTAGTGGTAGTAGTAGTAGTAGTAGTAGTAGTAGTAGTGGTAGTAGTAGTAGTAGTAGTAGTAGTAGTAGTAGTAGTAGTGGTAGTAGTAGTATTAATACACACAAACCTCGTTTTCCCGGACTAATAGGGGGGAGCACTGGTCCGGGAACCGCAAAAGTCCGGGAATCGCAACAGTCCAGGAATTATCCTCAAAAAAAAAAAAAAAAAAAAAAAAAAAAAAAGTCCGATGCCATTACCCACCCCCGGACGTTTATCCTACTCTAGTATTTACTGTCCGGCAACCGCCAATATCAACTACCCCGCCGCGGACTTTTACGTCCCCTGAGCATGCAGCCACCTGGCGGGAGGCAGCAGAAAGTGTTCAATAGTCTCAAGAGACGTTCCTGCACCAGGGGTAGTGGGAGTCAGGGGACTGACGGAGGCCGTGCAGATGAACCGTGAGTGTCGTGTGTCCAAATGTTAACAATACGACCGCTGAGGATGCTGCCACCTGGCGGGAGGCAGCAGAAAGTGTTCAATAGTCTCAGAGACGTTCCTGCACCAGGGGCAGTGGGGGTCAGGGGACTGACGGAGACCGTGCAGGTGAACCGTGAGTGTCGTGTGCCCAAATGTAAACAATACGACTGCTGAGCATGCTGCCACCTAACGGGAGGCACAGACACTGACCAGGGGTGACAGGAGACACTCAGACCGCCGGACAACTTTGTCAATTTACGAACAGGACCAGGCATTTCAACGTAAAAAAAAAAAAAAAAAAAAAAAAAAAAATAATAATAATAATAATCTGGGACTCTGACATAATATATATCCCTGGAACTCGGATTTTGTCCGGCAAATCCG
>JACEEZ010007893.1:250000-252500 GCA_016584305.1 Chionoecetes opilio | reverse complement strand
CCCCCAAAAAAAAAAATTTGTTACCCCCCCCAAAAAAAAAAATTTGTTCCCCCTAAAAAGAAGAAAAAAGCATGTCCCCCTTAAAAAAAAAAAAAAAAAAAAAAAAAAAAAAACTCATTAAATAAACCATGTCCCCCCTTCAAAAAAAAAAATTCTCCCCCCCCTAAAAAAAAAATTATCACCCCCAAAAAATTAAACCTTAAATTCCTCCCGTCCGAGAAAAAAAAAAAAAAAAAAAAACCACCCATCTCTTCTGGCGTGTGTGTGTGTGTGTGTGTGTGTGTGTGTGTGTGTATGTGTGTGTGTGTGTGTGTGTGTGTGTGTGTGTGTGTGTGTGTGTTACCTTTGATCCACACATAGGCTGAGGCTGTGATTGCAAAGACAAGTAGAAATAATATCAGGGCCAATGTCTCCTTGGTGTTAGCAGTCACCCGAGACACTCCGTACAGAATGGTCTTCAGCAGTCTGCCCTGGGAGGTCGCGAAGCCAGTCCTCAGCACAAAGCAGACCACTCCGCCATCGGGGGCTGCGGGGGGGGGTTAGGAGCATGGTTAGGAAGGTGGTAGTAGTGGGATGTGTGTCGTGTTGGGTCTCGTTTTGAAGAGGAGGAAGAAAGGAATTGTGTGGTAGTAGTAGTAGTAGTAGTAGTAGTAGTAGTAGTAGTAGTAGTGGTGCTGGTGGTAGTAGTAGTAGTAGTAGTAGTAGTAGTGGTGGTAGTAGTAGTAGTAGTAGTAGTAGTAGTGGTGCTGGTAGTAGTAGTAGTAGTAGTAGTACTAGTAGTAGTGGTAGTGGTGGTAGTAGTAGTAGTAGTAGTAGTAGTAGTAGTAGTAGTAGTAGTAGTAGTAGTAGTAGTAGTAGTAGTAGTAGTGGTAATAGTGGTGGTAGAAGTAGAAGTAGTAGTAGTAGTAGTAGTAGTAGTAGTAGTAGTGGTAGTAGTAGTAGTAGTAGTAGTAGTAGTAGTAGTAGTAGTAGTAGTAGTAGTGGTAGTAGTAGTAGTAGTAGTAGTAGTAGTAGTAGTAGTAGTAGTAGTAGTAGTGTAGTAGTGGTAGTAGTAGTAGTAGTAGTAGTAGTAGTAGTAGTAGTGGTAGTAGTGGTAGTAGTGGTAGTAGTAGTAGTAGTAGTAGTAGTAGTAGTAGTAGTAGTAGTAGTAGTAGTAGTATGTAGTAGTAGTAGTAGTAGTAGTATAGTAGTAGTAGTGGTAGTAGTAGTAGTAGTAGTATAGTATTTAGTAGTAGTAGTAGTGGTAGTAGTAGTAGTAGTAGTAGTAGTAGTAGTAGTAGTAGTAGTAGTAGTAGTAGTAGTGGTAGTAGTAGTAGTAGTAGTAGTAGTAGTAGTAGTAGTAGTAGTGGTAGTAGTGGTAGTAGTGGTAGTAGTAGTAGTAGTAGTAGTAGTAGTAGTAGTAGTAGTAGTAGTAGTAGTAGTAGTAGTAGTAGTAGTGGTAGTAGTGGTAGTAGTAGTAGTAGTAGTAGTAGTAGTAGTAGTAGTAGTAGTAGTAGTAGTAGTAGTAGTAGTAGTAGTTAGAAATTGTACATTTGTAAATTTATGAACAAAAATTTGACTGACACACACACACACACACACACACTAAACGCTCATACAAACGTACATATCTAAGATACGTACATGAAATTGAGTACACATAGCTAAAGATAGTTAACGCACACGTGGTTAAAATGATAATACCCTAGACCCAATAATTGATGAGATAATAGGCCTTTAAAAAACTCCCAAATTCCATCTCATCAACACTAAACATACATACATGGACAAAAACAGTCATAAAACCGTACACAGCCAATCTACCTACACGAGATTTAGTACACATAGCTATGAAGAGTTACTTTACATGTGGTTAAAAATATATCACCCTAGGCCTATAAGTTTCTGAGATAATAGGCTTTTAAAAAACTCCAAAATTCCATCTCATCAACACTAAACATACATACATGGACAAAAACAGTCATAAAAACGTACACAGCCAACCTACCTACACGAGATTTAGTACACATAGCTATGAAGAGTTACTCTACATGTGGTAAAAAATATATCACCATAGGCCTATAAGTTTCTGAGATAAGAGGCCTCAAACAAAATCCCCTAAAAGTTGACAGTTTTCGAACAAAAAAAATGTCCCGCTCCCAATGTTCGTTTACTCTGCAATCCCAATGGCCTACCCTAGATAACAGTATAGTCGCCACCTGCTCTAATGTCGCCAGGCGCCCTATATAAGGAATGATAGCCTCACTACTGCTGTGTCTGTGCCCCTGAAGATGATACACAGTAGTTTATATCATGACTGTATAATCTACACTGTTTCAGCGTTGTTTTATGCTTGGTAGCTGCAAGTATAACTGTTGCGCATTTTGCTTCTTACGTTTTTCTACGCGCGACGACAGACGACAGCTCATACACAGACTTGCACAGACGACACAGACTTGCACAGACGACACAGACTTGCACAGACGACACAGACTTGCCAGATCTTTCAAACTTGATAGAA
>JACEEZ010007893.1:235000-245000 GCA_016584305.1 Chionoecetes opilio | reverse complement strand
GATGGCAACAACAAGAAGTAAACACCAACTATATTTCACATTGAACATAATTCAGCAAAACTAACTATGCCACTAACATCCTATTCTTCTGAACTACCTTTTGCGTCTATAAACAATGGTCTAATTACTCTACTTACTTCTGACAGCCTGCTACTTCTTCTGTTATTTATATTTCTATTTACCGTATTTGCCGGCGCATAAGACGCAGTTTTTTTCAAAGAAAGGGAATGCAAAATTCACCCTGCGTCTAATGCGGCCCCTATTACTAATGAGAGGTCGGGCAGAGAAGGCAGAATGGCCTGGGGTGGTTTAAGGGGGGTCGAGAGTGATCTGTGTTGAGCAGTAGACCACTGAACACAAATTTGGAACCGTGTTACTAATAATATCAACAGTAATGCATAATACCAAGAAAAAGTTAAGAGTTTAAGAGAAAACAGGAGGTTGGGCAACAAGGCCGCGGTTTCTGCTGCCAAGATGGCCGTCATGTGTAAACATCACCCCCCTCCCGCAGTCCCGCTGCCGCTCTCCACTGTAAATGGATGTGAGACAGGGTAGGCCTTTATACCACCTCGAGCCTTCAATCCTCACCCCAGGAAGCCTTCCACACATCTCACCAAGACCAAGACCCATCACGGCGCCACAACTTCATCCGCCTCCAGGCAGAATCGCACCATGCCTTCGCCGGTACCTTCCTGAAGGCCTATGCAGACGAAGCCTGCTCGGCGGGCATATTTGACGGGTAAACCATCGAAATCCCCGATTCCCCGTTGAGCGAAATCACCGTGCAGTGGCCGGTGGCTTGAGGAGTTACGGCGCTGCCAGACTTGTTAAGTTAACATTGGGGATCCATAGAAGGCTTGCCTCCCACTTATCACTTCCTTGTAACACGGTTCACATCAGGAACTTTAAACACACAGCAACAGTTATGCTACACAATACTTTCTTGGCAGTAGTACTGGGTACCAGGTGTATCGTACCCCACTCCACAACCTACCGGCATCGTTGGGCATGCCCGCCCATTCATCGACTCGACAACATTCACGGGCATGCCCGGCAGAATTTGTCTGCCGACCGCGCTGCCCGCCGGGCACGCCCGCTCGTCTGGATAGGCCTTCAATGCGGAAGACTGATCAACCCTCGCGACTGTGATAGATTGACAGGTGTGAATCATGGCGAATATCTTCGATCCCGACATTGGTCCCTTCACAATAACATTAAAGGTAAAAGATGATGACCTTAAAAATGTTACCTTAATATCTTGGTACATTTTTGTTTTTGGGCAACCACCGATTCAAGACCAAAACTTAGTTTTCCTGAATAGTTTTGGGGTGTTTGGAATTAATCTGGCTCTCGTTTTTGTGGGAAATCAATGTTTGTTTACATGTGGGGGGAGGGGGGGTGCCCACCCTGCCCCTCCAGGCCCGCCCCTCAAACATTGCCAGGCTTCACACCGCCATAGTACGTATTGATCATTTTCGTTTTATCTCTATATCTTGTTTCTAAAGCAAACCTAACTTAACCTTAAACCTCTAACCTAACCTAACTTAACTTTCTGGTTGAAATAACGGTAGATCTTCGTCAGTACATGTGTAACGCGGGAAAATGAGTCAATCCTGTGACTGACGTAACGGAGAGCTGGGAGCACAAAGTAATAAATAGTAATTTTTCTTCCCTCCTCTTTCCCAAAATCATTTTGATTTTGTATGTTTTATATGTTCGTAGGGGACTCGTGACGCCCACGGCAAGAAGGTGAGAGAGGGGGCAGACAGGTGCTCTTTCTCTCTCCAGCCGACCTTGCCGGCGACTGGTCGGGTACAGGGAGTCGTTCCTGATAACCCTTTGTAAAGGTTTGTGGGTGGCGTGTGACTTATAAGGATATTGTATGCATTGATTAGTTCATGACAGACTTGTAACTTGTGATATGTTACCAGGGTTTTGTTCCTGGCGAGGCGAGCGGAGCAGAGTGCTGGGTGAGCCCACCGGCTTGTGGCACACGGGGCTCTTTGCGAGAGTTGAAACCCGCTGAGTGGCATCAGAGGGGGTGACCGTCCTGGACACCTAGATAGATACATTACCTAGTGACGGTGGTTAGGAACTTTTGGGATTATGTTAAGTCATCGTCCAGACCATTTCATCATTCCTGGTTTAAGGCCATCAACACATAGCCATTAACGAGTACATCAACAACACGTCGTCACTTTTTGCATCCAGTCAGTCGTTTTTAAATAATCCGCAATCAAAATCTGCTAATTTCTCGAGCTTCCAAAACGCCTCTCACGACAAGCAGACGATGCGCCACGGCTCGGTGACGTCACAAAAGGAAGCGCTGATCAGAAGAAACGTTAACACAAGAGATAAAGTACTTGAGTATAGTACTTGAAGATTTTTGGGTGTTCTGATAGATTTTTTTGCAATATGCCACATGCATGCCTCCTTTATGGGTGCAGCAAGACAGTTGTGCCTTCTCTCTCTCTCTCCTCTCCTCCCCCTCTCTCTCTCTCTCTTTTCCCCTCCTCTCCCTCTCTCCTCTTTTTTGAGGGACTTACTCTCCTGACGTCATCAAAAACCCATTCGTAACCCTGTTGGGGGAAGAAAAAAAAGATTCGCACACTTTTTACAAAAGTAGTGTTTTAGGGAAAATAAGGCCTGGAAATCAATTATTTTTGGTGGATTAGGGGTTTTGAATGTACAGGGAACATAATTAGGCCAAAAAAAAAAGGGTCTGGACGATTACTTTTAAGCCCGAGTGAGAATTGAGTCGTTATTATTGTTTTGTGATTTTGTTGAGACCTTGGAGTGGGGATGTGATTACTGGTATAGCTGTGAAACCCTGCTAACGAGTCCTTCATGTCATTCATTTTTACCCTCATATTTTCCCTTGAGTTCTAATTGTTTTCCCATTTAATGTGGGTAGTGGCAGCGTAATTGCCAGGTTTGTTGAGCCCTTCACATCAACATCTAGCTAAAGGGGGGGCACTACACATGTAGTGCCATTATTATTCAATTGCGCCACGGGAAATGGGGCTCAAAATACTCCGAATGAAGAAAGCTACACGATAATGGAGGTAAGAATCCTAGGACTTTTGAAAGCCCACTACCGAAATAATACCAATATCTTTACAGCAAATTTTCCACAGTATAAACCCATAGCAGAAAAGCATCAACGACATGCCTACACCATTACATCTAAGCTAAATGGCATAGGTAGATAATATTAGAATATCAATTCGTGGAGCATCCTGCAATAAATGATTACCGATTAGGGTTACCCTACACCAGGTGTCGGCAACCTCCGGCCCGCGGGCCAGATCCGGTCCGCAGAGTCCGAACTCATGGCCCGTCACCCTGCTCGATATTTATATAACAATCCGGCCGCAACAGCCTAGCCAACTAAATGAGTAAGTCGGCACCTCTCGACGTGATCGCGGCGGGCAGCGCGGGGCAAATTTGCACGACTGAGATCTTTACCACAGAAGCACTACGAAAAATCGCCAGGGAAAAAATGACTACATGGCAACACGCGATCATGTCGAGAGGCGCCGACGTGGGACTGGCCACTATCGTGGCATCTGGCAACTCTGCATTACACGTGACGTCCCATGAGCAGTCTTCCCTCACCACCAACGATCACGCCAGCGGCCAGTCTCCGTAGGAGTTCGTACTGAGAAGAGGTATGCATCAAACTTTCTTATTCTGAAATGTACTTTTATCATTAGGGAATGTGGATAATATAAAGTGCATTTCTTGCTGCTACCCTCTCTCTCTCTCTCTTCATTCACCCACTTCACCCAGCCTTCACCCAGCCTTCACCCAGCCTCCAAGCTCACAACCACATTCACGCTCACAGTTACTCGTATTGGCAGGTCCTGTCCCGCCCGCCCGCCCAAATCAGACAATGGCTTACGGAGGCTTACTCAAACACATGCGCCCACACTCAAACACGCCCATTCAAACACACGCACGCCCACGCCCAACACAGGGGTGCAACGCTGTGTTTGTCACAAAATACTGTGTGGACGGCTGTATCGTAATTTTAATTATTGTATGCCTCTTTTTATTATGTAAAAGTCTTGCACGTATTCATGTCTAACATGTGGATCATTATTTCGCAATTTGTGCTTAGTCTTTATTTTTAACCAATCATCATGTCTGCCATTGTTAAGAAGAGGAAAGTGGACCTGGAGTGTTGGGCCTGCAACCCTGAGTGGGAGGAGTACTTTTTCAGTGAAAGCTTGGGACAGGCCCAGCGCCTCCTTTGCTTGCAGACTGTGGCTGTCCTCAAAGAGTATAATATGCGCCGCCACTGGGAGACACGGCACCAAGCATCCAGCTTTGCATCCATGTCTGCTGCCGAGAGGAAGGAGGCCATTGTCAAACTGTCAGGCAACCTGCAGAAAAGCACTTCACTCTTCTGTGAGCAGACTACCGAGGCTGACAAAGTGACGTGCGCCAGCTGTTAGGGTTTCCCGCCTCCTTGCTCGCCGGATGAAGCCGTTCACAGACGGGGACTGTATCAAGGAGTGCATCATGGTTGTGATAGATTCCCTCTGTCCTGAAAAGCATTCTGCCTTTGAAAGTGTGAGCCTTTCACCCCGCACTGTTTGTCGTCGCATTGAGGAGATGTCAGACAGCCCTTTAACACTCGTTAAGACCTGTTGCTCAAATGTCGATGCCTTCTCTCTCGCTCTTGATGAGAGCACAGACATGAAGGACACGGCCCAGCTGGCGATTTTCATTCGTGGAGTCACTGCTGCCCTTCAGGTTTATGAGGAGTTTCTCCAGCTTGTTCCATTGCACGGCACCACCACCGGGCAAGACATCTTCGACGCCGTGCTTCAGCGTGTGAAGCAACACTCCCTCGACCTGTCCCGTCTGGTGTGCGTGAGGACCGACGGTGCCCCGGCAATGACTGGCAAGAAGGGTGCCGCCTCACTGCTAGTGCCTCACTGCCAGGCCGCCGGACACACCCAGGCCATCCACAAGGTGCACTGCATCACCAAGAGTCCCTGTGCCCCAAGTCTGCCAACCTTACTGATGTCACGTCTGTAGTCGTGAAGGTTGTCAGCCTCTCCCGCGGCCTTAACCACCGCCAGTTCCAGGCACTAACGGACCAAGTTAACGCACACTAGGGTGACCTGCTTTACTTCTGTGAGGGCCGCTGGGTGAGTCGTGGAGCCGTGCTGTCCCGCGTGTGTGACCTGCAGCAGGAGATCGCCACCTTCCTCCGTCAAAAGAACCTCCCCGGTGCTGATCATTTTTCCAACCCTGCAATGGCTTGCTGGTCTGGCCCTGCTCACAGATATCACTATCGCACCTAAATGACCTCAATGTGAAGCTGCAAGGCAAAAACATTCCAGTCACAGACATGTATTGTTGTCACCTCTTTGCGGGAGGAATTTGCCTCCCGTTTCACAGGTGTCGGGTTTCGGGCAAAAATGAAATATACAAAGTCTGGCATTCGCTCCCAGCTAAGTGACTGCCACCTCAATGACATTCTGCTCTTGTCTACCTCATCCATGGATCCAGACATTGCATCACTTCTCCATGGCAAACACCACCCACCATCCCACTCATTGGCCTGTCTCTTGATAAAACTGTTTTCTGCACTCACTGGTTGGCATGTTTTTCAATAAATTTCTTGTAATCTAGTCACTGGTCTGCCTGCTTTTCTATAACATTTTTGTACACTGTCACTTTTGGGGTCTCTTTGGCACTCCGGCCCGCAGACTGCCCCTAGAAGCTTTCTCTGGCCCTGGCACTGACGAGGCTGCCGACCCCCTGTCACTGCCCTACACTGCCATTCCCTTTATATTTTACCTAGTATAATTTTTCATTCACATTCACTGCACTGTGAATATTGTATTTGTGTACATGCTCAAAATAATTTGTTTTCCCTTACAAAACCCTTTTTTTTATAACTTTTAATAAATTTACGAAAAAATAGATGTCCTCAAATCACTAGGAATTATTTTTTCTCTAAATATTTATGTAAAATAGGGGTGCGTCTTATGTGGAGGTGCGTCTTATGTGGAGGTGCGTCTTATGTGGGGGTGCGTCTTATGTGGAGGTGCGTCTTATGTGGGGGTGCGTCTTATGTGGAGGTGCGTCTTATGTGGAGGTGCGTCTTATGTGGAGGTGCGTCTTATGTGGAGGTGCGTCTTATGTGGAGGTGCGTCTTATGTGGAGGTGCGTCTTATGTGGGAGGTGCTCTATGTGGAGGTGCGTCTTATGTGGAGGTGCGTCTTATGTGGAGGTGCGTCTTATGTGGAGGTGCGTCTTATGTGGAGGTGCGTCTTATGTGGAGGTGCGTCTTATGTGGAGGTGCGTCTTATGTGGAGGTGCGTCTTATGTGGAGGTGCGTCTTATGTGGAGGTGCGTCTTATGCGCCGGCAAATACGGTATATATATATATATATATATATATCTTAGAATCAGTAGTTCTATTGTAGTAGTCTTCTTCTTACAGTTACTTCTACAGTAAAACCCTTATAACTGGGCACGATAGGGACTCGGGCCCTTGCCGAGTTATGCAATGTCCTCCTCTGATAGGGGTGTAAAAAAAAAAAAAAAAAAAAAAAAAAAAAAATTAAATAAATAATAATAATAATATAATAATAATAATAATAATAATAATAATAATAATAATAATAATAATACTGTCAAAGCATAAAACCTACACTTACCAGTGAACGGGTAGAATGGTGCTGGATTTGCTATCAAACTCAGCACAAATAGCACGCATGGACGCCCCTGCATCCATCCTTGCCAGCACTTTCACCCTTTCCTGCAGGCTCAGGCTCTTCAATGTCATTCCCTTGCTGCTGGAGACACCCTTGCGTGATGGAGCTGACATCCTGATATACAGTACTGTATCATGTCATCCCAAAACACCTAAAATAGGTGGCAAAGTAAAGCAAAGGTCGGGTACCAGCGTGTAGGCTGAGCCGTGTTTTTGTGGTCCAAGCACCGTCTTGGATTACCAATCCCAAGCCAATAACACTTGCTGCAATGTGTGTTATACTACTTTGTGATAGTGTTTGCAATGTTTTGCATTGATTATATTATTTCGGCTCCTACCAAGCTTGTTGTGTTTTTGAAGCAGAAACCAATCCTTTTTCAATTTCGACAAAAAACGGAATTCGTATCCAAGACGGTGCTTGGACGACATAAACACGACTCAGCCGCTGACAGCCTACACGCTGGTTCCCGACCTTTGCTTTACTTTGCCACCTATTTTAGGTGTTTTGGGATGACATGATACAGTACTGTATATCAGATGTCAGCTCCATGACGCAAGGCTGTCTCCAGCAGGAAGGGAATGACATTGAAGAGCCTGAGCCTGCAGGAAAGGGTCAAAAGGACAAAAACACTACTTTATGCGACTGAGGCTTTGCCGAGGGTAAGCGAAAGAGATGCAGTTATAACAGCAATATGCCGAGATACATTATTTTTTGCCGACTTTCTGTTTACATGTTCACACAAGAGGTTGTGAGGGCATGATATGCCGAGTGAAAACCAAGCGATGCAATCTAGGGGAGGCGGTAGCAGAGTGGTTAGCGTCACCGGGTGGCGTTCTCGAAAACCCGAGTTCGATCCCGAGTGAGACCCATAAAGCCCCTTGAAATCTTTCAGCACCGTGGAGTGGCCCAAGAACACCCACATGCCCTGCCCATTAACTCTACCTTCGACTGTGAGTGCCTGGGAGGACACAGGGGGCGGCATGAGCCTCTAATCACAGGCGTCACTATAACAATCCTGCCTGCGCCACCACGGGCGAGGGCCAACCTATAAAAAAAAAAAAATTGTCGTTGCCTTGCCGAGTTATATCAAATTCCGAGTTATACAGTGCCGAGTTATAAGGCTTTTACTGTACTGACTTCTGACAGTCTATCTCAGGTGAACCAGTCATTTGATCCCTTGGCTGCACTAGAGGACAGAGGAGAGACAAGAGGAGAGACACAGGAGAGACAAGAGGAGAGACAAGAGGAGAGAGGAGGAAGACATAACCGTGATTTAGATGTTACTGACTCTTGCTGACGATCTAGATACTTCAAGGTCCCCAAATCAGATTATATATTACCCACCAACCTATACCCACCCATATCCAACCTATACCCACCACATATCCAACCTATACCCACCATATCCATTTGTCCACTTAATTTTTAGTTAATGGACGTGTAAACAATAATGTCCTAGGCTTTACAGAAACTAGATTAGAGCATGACCTTATACCATGATAGCAGTTGCCTGGTTATAATTTGTTCCCCCAAAGTACAAACAGGAATTCTCTCTCTCTCTCTCTCTCTCTCTCTCTCTCTCTCTCTCTCTCTCTCTCTCTCTCTCTCTCTCTCTCTCTCTCTATCTCCATTCATTCATTCACATCCCTCTTTCTATTCTATCTCTCTCTCTTCTCTCTCTCCTATCCATCTCCTCCCTATCTTCTCTCCCTATCCATCTGTCTGCCTTCTCTCCTCCACCTATCCTTCCCATCCTATTAACCTGCTCTCATTCTCTTATCAATGGCGTATATCCTATCTATATCCTCATGGCGGTGGCGTAGCTATGGATATTTCTAGTCACTATAATTAATTCTAGCTTGTCTAATGATTTGTCCTTGGTTGAGCCTTGCATAGAGTGTTTAGGGGCTATATGTATCCACGCAGACAAGAAGTATTTATATATATAGGTATAGATAGGCCTCCTAGTGGCCATGGTGATAGATAGGCCTCCTAGTGTCCATGGTGATAGATAGGCCTCCTAGTGGCCATGGTGATAGATAGGCCTCCTAGTGTCCATGGTGATAGATAGGCCTCCTAGTGTCCATGGTGATAGATAGGCCTCCTAGTGTCCATGGTGATAGATAGGCCTCCTAGTGTCCATGGTGATAGATAGGCCTCCTAGTGGCCATGGTGATACTAGGCTCCTAAAGTGCACATGTGATAGATAGGCCTCCTTGGTCTGGTGATAGATAGCCTCTAATGGCAAAAGGTGATAATGGTCTTAAATACTAATGATAGTTTTGACAGGCAATGAAAGTGTAAAATGATCTATGGTAGGACTTGATCTGCTGTGTTAAACATTATGATGGAGTGTCTCTGAGCTGCATCAATGCTAAGGCTCTCTCTCTCTCTCTCTCTCTCTCTTCATCTACTCTCTCTATCTATTCTATCTACTCTCTCTCTCTCTCTCTCTCTCCTCTTTCTCTCTTCATCTACTCTCTCTATCTACTCTCTATCTATCTATTCTATCTACTCTCTCTCTCTCTCTCTCTCTCTTCTCTCTCTCTCTCTCTCACTCTTTCTCACGTGTTCCTTGAATCACCAGACCCACCAGAGTAACCTGCAGTGGTTCCTCAGGTCACAGGTCACAGTACAGGTCAAAGAAAGCGACGAAGAAGAGGAAGCATGAAGTAAAGAAGAACAACTTGGGAGAGACAGAGGAGAGACAAAGGAGAGACACAGGAGAGACACAGGAGAGAGGAGGAAGAAGAAGAGGAAGAGGAGGATGTTAGGGTGGAGATGTAGGCAGACAGAACAAATCACTGGAGATAAGAAGGAGGATTGAAGAGAAGGAGAACAACTAGGAGGATGAGGAGGAGACTAAGGCTAATAAAGAGAAGGAGGAAGGAGGAGGAGGAGGAGGAGGAGGAGGAGGAGGAGGAGGAGGAGGAGGAGGAGGAGGAGGAGGAGGATGCAAACCAGTCTATATCAACACAAGAGTCTTAAGCTGGAACCATGTTTTAATTAATTGAACATATTTCAGAAACATTTCCCTGTAACAAGAATTCTAATTAATGCAAAAAAGTGTGTGTGTGTGTGTGTCATGGGTGTGTGTGTGTCATGGGTGTGTGTGTGTGTCATGGTTTGTGGTGTCATGGTGTGTGTGTGTCATGGGTGTGTGTGTGTGTCATGGGTGTGTGTGGTGTCATGGGTGTGTGTGTGTGTCATGGGTGGTGTGTGTGTGTCATGGGTGTGTGTGTGTGTCATGGGTGTGTGTG